>JAHTLZ010000098.1:967094-978010 GCA_023846285.1 Phrynocephalus versicolor | reverse complement strand
ACACACACACACACACACACACACACACACACACACACACACACACAAAGCAGCAGAGAAGCTTTTCTCAAAGGCTGGTAATTGTTTTATCCAGTGCTGCCTCAACTTGTGAATTTAATCCGTTCTGAATGCATGCTCTTAAGTCGAACTACTCTTAAGTCGGGAAACCTATCTAAAAAAATTCAAAAAAAAATAAGTTAAAATTTTTAACAATGAAAAAAAATAATATTTGTAAGTCGAGCAGACCATATCTGAAACTTGTAAGACGGCAGTTTAAAATGCCAACAGTTTTTCGCTCTTAAGTCGAGCTGCTCTTAAGTCGGGGTGCCACTGTATATGCCTGAAATTTCAACTCACGTGCTACAGATCAAGTGCAGTGTGCTTTGATTCACCAAAAGCTAGTGCTTGCAATACATTTCTTAGGACCTACCCAAGCGCCGGACAAAAGGGTGCCAGCTTCTGAGTTCCCCAGAGCTATTCATCAGGCACGGTGTGCCGATGCCTCGTTCACTTTAGGATCTTCCTTGGAGGACTGCCACACACCTCACCATCATAGCCTGGTCCATCCTTTAAAAAATCCCTCCCTATATTCCTTTAATTTTAATCATCCTATTTAGCTTGGTCGAAGAGCCCTGAAGAATCTGAAACTGTGCGGCCACATGGTTTGATGCCCCGACACCAATGGGGTGTATGGATTGAGCAACAGAGTTAAGATCTGGGTTCGAATCTAGATTCTAGGGGAAATGGGCCTAGTAAAACCGCTCCTGAGATATCTCATTTACCTTAAGAGCCTTATTAGGGTCACTATATATATGCCAGTATCCAATTTGACGGCACAGAAGGCACATGATAAAGATATTATCCACACGCTCTCTCTCGCTCTCGCTCGGTCTCTCTGTGTATTTATTGCTTCTCGTTGGCCAAAATGGCTACCTTTATTTTTATAACAAATGCGTTCGTCTTGCAGATGCCACCAGTTCTCTTGTCGTTTTCGTTTTGCAATAAGAAGCAGGGCAACGGGAGCTCAGAGGGGCACAGATCCGCCAGAAATGGAGGCCAGACGGATTCCCATGAGTCCTCAACTGATGCCATTTCTCTTTCCAACTTGTTTGCAGACGCTGCTCCGAGAAACCAACAAGACCCAGCCGCCTGAGGAAGAAGGTAAGAGCTGGAGAGGGCCCCCATCCAGATCTTCAGGTGGGCGGTTAGAAAAGCCACCCCGAAATAGATTCTCCAAGCCTCCAGCGCTAATAACGAGCCCCGTCCACAGATCGGACGTAGAACCTGTGTGGAGTCAGATTGGGTAGCAGGGACCGAGCAGACCTGAGTTCAAATTTCCGTTCAGTCAAGCTTGCCGGATGACCTGGCTCGGGCATCGGCCCTTCCGGCGTCAACACTTAGTGCCACCCTGTTCTGGCTGTTCTGGGAATAACGCAAAGATGAGACGTGGCACGGAATAGCAGATGGTCTCTGCAGGATCTTGAACCAGGGGATAAAACTATTATTTTCAAAAGCTAGTCATCTCCACATAAGTGCTATCTTTCAGTAATGTTTACCGCGAGCAAAGGCTGCGTTAAAGCAACACCCTGGAGCCTTGCTTTCGGGAGCTAAAATGGGAGAATGGGAAAGAACAACACGGATCACAAGATCAGAGTTTCAATATTAATACTAATAAAAGCTGCCCAGATGCAGCCTCGTGGCGCAGTGGTTAAATGCCTGCCCTGCAGGTAAAACTGTGCTCACGACCTGGGTTCAAACCCTGGTAGCAGGCTCAAGGTTCACTCAGCCTTCCATCCTTCCGAGGTTGGTAAAATGAGTACCCAGCTTGCTGGGGGGGGGGGCAATGTGTAGCCTGCACACTGTAATTAAACATTGTAAACCGCCCAGAGACTACTTGTAGTGGTATGGGGCGGTATATAAGCAGAACACTTTGCTTTGCTTTGCTTTGCTTTTCTGAAATTTAAACAAACAAACAAGCAAAAATGCACAGCGCCCATCCCTTTCCTCTCGCAGTGGTCCGGTTCTTAGACGTCTATAACCGCAGCAGCTGCCAGCCCAAGGAGACCATGGTGTCGGTGACGGCCGAGTACCCGTCGATGGTCGACCGCATCGTCTTGCCCTCCTGCGTGGCCCTCAAGCGTTGCGTCGGCTGCTGCGCCGACGAATCCCTCGAGTGCGTGCCCGCTCAGACCCGAGACTTGGTCATGGAGGTAAAACCTGGCTGTTATTTATTTATCCTTGGACTACCCTTCTAAGAAGTGAACTTTAAAGGAGCTCTCCAAGGTCCTGAACCGGTTTGGAGACTTAGAGTCCTAGACCTTGGAGCGCTTCGGTAAAGTTTGGGTGAAAACCCAGAAGGATTCACAGCCCATTCCAATACTGGAGTCGCTGCCCTTCCCTGCCTGAAGGATTAAAAATGTGTGATTTCCTAAACTAGAGCTTTTTTTTTTCACCTCCGCGTTTTTGCAATTTATACCTCACATTGTTTGCTGATTGGTCGTTTGGATGCAGACGCAGCCTGATAGTTTGAGCACATTGTTCTGAGGGACCCCCCCTCCCATTACTTGATGGAAAAACACACTGTCGTTTTCTGATTATGAGCCCAGGGGTCTCATATAATTCAATCCACCCACCTTTCCAACCTATATTTCAACCTCTCCCAAACTTCTCTTCCTTTTCTTCGCTTTATGGGAGTGTTTGCTTTTTAAAACAAGGATATGCACTTGAAAGCATATTCATTGACATTCATGTTCATACACACACCCCACCCCACCCCATATATTCACCCTTGATTAAAACACATTTGGTTTAAGCTAGCTGTCTCCAATGCCACTTTCTGGGCTGAGTCATAAACCGGCAAAGTATCTCTTGCATTTTTCCTTTTCTTCTCATGGATTTGCGTCTTCCCTGTTTAGGTGATGCTGAGTTTATTTCCCCACCATCATCTAAATCGGCTGAGTTTTGTGGAACACACGGCGTGTGTATGCAGGTGAGCCGCTTTGTCCTTCCCTGTTTCTCCTTGAGATGTAGACATGGGTGGGGGAACCATATAACAAAAAAAAAAGTAGGAAGAAAATGTGGAATCTCCTGGGGGAAAAAAAGTTTACGCTTTCAAAGAAAGGAAAGTGAATTGGGCTAAAGGTTTCAAAGTGTTAATCCTTGGGGTTTTCCCCCCTGTTTCTTTTCAGATCAAAAAAGACAGTTTTAAGACCCTACACAATCAGGTAAACGAATTCTCTTGACCAGGGCTGGACTCAGTGATCAACACGTGTAGCCTGCATGCTGTTATTAAACTGTAAACCGCCCAGAGACTACTTGAAGTGGTATGGGGTGGTATCTCAGCAGAACACTTTGCTTTAATAGGGTCCCTTGCAGCTCATCCGTTTAAGATGATTGATAAATACTGTATAGAGAACTGTCCTGAAAAAAATAAGGACGAAGCGAACAAGTTTGCTTTAGCTCTTGTGAGTTTTTTTGGGCTGATTGGCAGGAAGTTTTTCTTCCTGACGTTTCACCCGACTCTGTGGCCGGCCTCTCCAGCCCGAAAAACTCACCACACCTATCAGATCCCTGTCCGTGAACTCCTCCGAGAATACAAGTTTGCTTCTAGTCTGTTAGAAGCTCGGCTGGGTTCTTCCGGAGTATTCCTTCACCGTACACCCTGCACAACATATACACACAAAGAGAGGGGTGGGGAGAGGGATTTTCCAGAACCTGTAGACCTGAGAAGAAAGAGAGACGCCAGCCATCTGTGGGCCTGCGGAACTGCTGGCCACATGAATGCTATCTGAGGGCTGCAGGCTTTCACTTTTTTTTTTTTAAAGCCCAGATGAATTCAAACAAACAGGATGGGGAAGCTGTCAAGTGCGCCACTGGTGGGTGGGGAGGGCAGTTTCTTCACCTGTTTGCCATCCTCTCTCACCAGATCGGGTTGCAGGCCCTGCCTGGATAGAAAGAAGCGGCTGGACCCACGGACCTGCAGATGCACCTGCCGGCTTGAGCCGGAACACTGCAAGGCCCGGGGCCTCAGATTCAACAAGAGCTCCTGCAGGTAAAGGGCCACACCCACGTCCTGCTCTTCCCCCAGAGGGCTTCCCCATCTCTTCCGTTCCAGAAGTACGTAATTCATAAACTGTTCAAGGCATGACCCCTCTCTGGTGTGATTGGGGGGGGGCACACCTTTCCCGTGGTCGCACCCTCTGCTTTATGGAAACCCTGTCCTATCTATTTGCAGTTCATGCCCGGGTTGTATGCTTTTAACATTGTTTGTCTGTTGTAGCACTTAGTTGTCTGGTGGACTGAATTTGATTCAGCTTCTTGTGAACCGCCCAGAGTTCCTTTGGGAAGATGGGCGGTATAGAAGTCCCAAAATAAATAAATAAATAAATAAATAAATAAATAAATAAATAAATAAATAAATCTCTGCTGTAGAACACCAAGAGGGCGTCCCAAGGATCCAGGTGCAGCCACTATGACCGACTGCCCATGTTGGGTGGGCCTCTGTGAGGACTAGAAGCATGCCCTAAACCAGGGGTCCTCAAACTGTGGCCCGTGGGCCAGATGCGGCCCGCCAAGGTCCTGAATCTGGCCTGCCAGCCATTGCAGAACCCCCCCCCCCAATCCTCCCCCACTTTATTTAATTTTTTCCTCTGCCAACCGTGGATAACCAAATCAGTGGTTAATGAATCAGTGGATACGGGGGTCCTACTGTAAATAATAATGAAATAATATAATTAAAGCCATGATGTCTTGGCTTCTTCCCACCGCAGATGCCTGCGTCTCCACCACCGGTCGACCAAAAGGAGAACCAAAGTACCGCCGTAACCCAGTTCGGCACCAGAACAGGGATCCAAGTTTGGACTTTGGCGGACCGGCGGCGAACATTCGCCGCTGGCAACGAAGCCCTCGCTGAGGAGATGCCGGCGGCTGCCGGGGGAGGACAGGAGAAGCGCGCGAAGGGTCATGTCTGCTGAGATTTCCCTCTTCTGGCTGCGGGCTGAGACTGGACCACAAGGCGGAACTGTGCCACACTCCCCCCGAGGGCCTCCCCACCCCTCCCCAAAAAATTATCTCAAGACGCTGGGATATATTCTATGCATATTTAAAACTTTCAGTGGGTGGCTTCTCATCTCCCTCCTGTTTTCCCATGCCTCTTTTAATTTAATGGCCTCCCCTCTGAGGGATTCCCCCCCCCCGCCGGTTCTCCAAGCCACCTGCTCCCTCTGTATCTGTATATCTATGTATATTTTCACATGTTCTTTTCTTCCTTCCTTCCTTTGCGTTTGGCCAAGAATTGGGAGGTCAAAGGGCCGCGCGGTTCCTCCCCTTCTGACCTGCCACCGAGGGTTTTTCCAGAGAGGGAAGTCTTAAGAAGGTGGACTTTTGTGACGGGAACGGCGTCCCCCCCCCCCGGTGCTTTCGTGGTGGCGATGATTATATAAAGACTGTTGCTGCTGATGTTTATATCCATAAAGATCTGTCTCTAAGAGAAAGCAGGAGAGTTCTCTGCTGTGGTGTCGATCCCCCAAAATGTATTTGTTCATCCTCAGTGTCTGGAAGTTGAGTCATGGCGACTGGACTTCTTTTTCTTGAGAGAGAGAGAAAAACGTTTCGCTGCTCATCCAAACAGCTTCGTCAGTCTGACGAAGCTGTTTGGACGAGCAGAGCAAGCGGGGAAGGGAGCCGAGGTGTCCCGCAGCAACGCTAGCAGGAAAGAATTTAAATCCTGGCCTCTCAGAGTAGAAAAAGGAATTTTTGCGGAAGCAGATCTAGTATCTGTCTGATCCAGTGTCTTGCTTTGGTCTGGGATCCTTGGAAGTTATAAAAAGAAGTGCCTGTTCAGCCTCACCCCAAACAACGGGTACGGTGTCAAAATGGAAGCCACTCTCCAGATGTCTCGTATCACAACTCCCATCGCTCTCTACGAGTCCGACCCATGGGGAGCACACCTATTGACTCCAAGGCTGATCTACGGTGTCCATTCATGGCCAAGGGATGACCCAAGAGATGTTGCCCCCCCCCCGATCTCTGCTGCCTGAGGCGGTTGTTCCAGAGAGGGCCAGATTATTTCCCGGTTGTATTTTGCTGTCATGATTGAAAAAAAATTAATGAAATTAATGCACAGGAAGGGGGGGACAGCTTCTGGTTTGTTTGTTTGCTTCCTTACTGCTCGGACCAGCCCCTTCTGTCGCTCCCAGTGCCTTCCTGGCCCCCCCCTGGCCGAACCCTCCCCCCCCTTTATGGAGCTCTCTCAAACCTCCATTCTCTTTTTCAAGTCCCATGAATGGCCGAGTCCCTCCTTTCTTTCCCAGGGCAGCTGAAAGGACCCAGCCGTGTGCCCGGCGTTGGCACTGCCCGTCGGGGACGTGCTGCTCTGCATGGAGGCCCTTGGCTGCAACATTTCTGTGTGTGTGTGTGTGTGCGTCTGTGTGTATGTGTGTGTGTGTGTTAGAGAGAGACAGAGAGATAACTTATGCTGGTAGAAAGGGCATCCTTCTCTCTCTGTGATCGTCCGTTGAATCTCACTTCTTCACTCCATCCAATTGTGGGAAAACTTCTTCTTCTCCTTCTCCTTCTTCTCCTTCTCCTCTTCCTCCTCCTCCTTCTCCTCCTCCTCCTTCTTCTCCTTCTCCTCCTCCTCCTCCTCCTCCTCCTTCTCTCTCTTTCTCTCTCTCAAAGAGGCTAGCCAAGATGTTCATAAGAACCTAAGAAGAGCCATCATGCTGGATCAGGCCAAAGGCCCATCTAGTCCAGCTTCCTGTATCTCACAGGGGCCCCACCAGATGCATCTGCGAAAGCCCCCTTCCCCTTGCTTTCTGGGCAACCCGGAACACCAGGAAATGTTTTGATTTACCATTCCCAGGAATAAGAACTGGGGGAGGGAGGGGGGTCAGGGTTTTGGATATTTAGGTAGACTTTGGCCCTACGCTTGGGTGAGTCAATATTTAGAGAGTCCCGCTGGAGCCCTGGATCGTGGCCGGGGCAGGCAGGCAGTTGCCTCCGCTACCTGGCTCTGCCCAGCTGTTTCTCAAGGCCACCCTGTATGGGAGGAGGGAGCTGGTTTAAAAGCAACGCGGGCGAGGAGGGCTGCCTTGCAAAGTTTGCGAAGCAGGCAAAACTCAATTTTTCCTCTATATATTCTTTCCTTCCTTCCTTCCTTCCTTCCTTCCTTCCTCCTCCTCCTCCTCCTCCTTCTTCTTTGAAAGGGGATATTGAATGAAATTTCTCACCCTGTTTTTTTTTTTTAAATCCCCCTTTTGGCATGGGATGCTACTGCCGCCTGCAGGATACGTTGCACACTGCTGGGTATGTACTAAGGCAGAATGGTCCCTTTGAGATTAGAAATTGACTCCCCTTGAAATACTTGGAACACATGTCATCAGGCTATTTATACGGATGCTGGGCACGAATATCACTTCACACCAGCCAGCCTCATCAATTATGCTACTGAAAGAGATTGTTTTCTGTGCAAATGAAATATATCCTTAAGTACCAAAATCTAGTGGCAAATAACCCGAGAGAGAGGGAGAGAGAGAGAGTCATTTCATTATACAGTGGTACCTTGTATAAAGGAATTAACTCGTTCCAAATGAAATTCAGTTAAGCAAATGTCCCTTTATACACATTTCCCATAGGAATGCATTGCAAACAGAGTAATCCCTAATCATGATATTTTTGTGTTGTATGGATTCGCCCCATAGGTGATTCTGTTAAGCAAATTTCCCCTCTCTCCGGAATTTTTTTATGTTGTACAGAATTTATGTTATACAAACCGTTTGTATAAAGCACAGACTTTAGGTGAGCCCTTCAAGTCCAAAAAAATAATAATTATGATATTTTGGATGACAGTCCCCCGCCTTCCATATTTGTTAGAAAAGCAATATACATTATAGTAAACTAAGAAAGTCAGCCATGCAGAACAATAAAAGGGGTTGCACATAGATTGACTGGAAGAGTTTTGTTTTTGTCCAAAATGAAACTTCCACTTTAAAACAAACACTTCCCTCCTTCCCAGGCGGCTTTCCTAAGCCAAGTGACAGCAACCCGCTTCCTCCTCCTTAGAGGAATCACGTGACGGACCGAAAGCCTTTCCCAAACCGGAAGACTGGCAACAGCCGCAGCCTCCACCTTTTCCACCACCAGGGGGAGGAGGAGGAGGGCTCCATGGCCACGCCCACTCGCTCTTCCGGCCGCGGCCCCTACGAGACCGTCCGGAAGTGACGTCAATCGTAGGCGTGGCAAAGCCTTTGGGAGGAGCTTAAGGGAGGGGAACCTCAAAAAAGGTCTTAACTTTTTTCCTATGTTAGCAACAGAAATATAAATAAAATAAGTTATATAGTAAATAAATAAATGATCATATTTTATTATATATATATATAATATAAAATTATGTTATATTTATTATATATTGTATTATATATTATGTATTTTATATTTACATAATGTATTTGGTTCACACACACACAAACATATATATATATATATATATACTATAAAATATATATATATTATAAAATTATATATATATATATATATATAATTTATATATTAATTTTTATATATTATATAAAATGTTATATAATGTATTTTATATATGTGTGTGTGTGTGTGTACGCGTGAAACAAACGGAAGCCATAATGTGTCCGTCGTTGTCACGTGGCCTTGAAGGGGGCGCCGTGTCACGTGACCCGAGAGGCCCGACGGCCCAACATGGCGCCCTCCTTTCGTTTTGGTGTGGAGCGGGGGGGGGGGGGGGGCGGCCGGCGCATGCGCAGAGGGGAGGGTGGTCTCCGTTGAGGCGAGAGAGAGAGAGGAGAGGTGAGAGAGAGAGAGAGAGAGAAAGAGAGGGGCGAGGGGGTGGGTGGGGGCGAGATGGGGGGTCCCGAGGAAAGGGGGGGCCACGGGCGGGGGTCGCCTTGGAGAGCCGGGCGGGGGGAGGAGGAGGAGGAGGAGGAGGAAGGCCAACCGCCGCCGCCGCCAACGCCGCCTCCTCGCCCTGAGGGGGTCGCCGTCCTCCGCGAAGGGGGTCGGGGGTCGTCCTTGGGGTCCCCCCGGGGTCCGGCGGCGGGGCTGAGGCGGCTGGAGCTGAAGGACGTGGGCACCCAGGCCTCGTGGGGGGGACCCGGGGAAGAGGAGGAAGGGGCGCCCCCTGCCGGAGGAGGAGGCAGGGTGGGGGTCGCGACCCCGCGGGAGGGGGTCGCGACCCCCCTGGCGGCGGCGGCGACCCCCAGGGCCAGGAGAGCCCGCCCGGGCAGTGGTGGCGACCTGGACCGCCTGGTCCGAGGCTGGTGGGGGGCCGGGGGAGACCGGGTGGCGTCCCGGAGGGAGAAAGGGGTCTCGTGGCCGGGGGAGACCCCAGGGGGGAAGCACCGACACCCCAACGAGGTGGGGGCCCCGTGGCCCCGCCGGGAAACCTGGGCGCTGGAGCTGCCCCGAAGGTCCCGGGGCCAAACCGGCCAGGGCTCAGGTGGGGAGCCGCCCCCACCTCCGCCCCCCAAGGAGCCCCCTGGGGAGATCTGGGTGCCCCGCCAGCCCTCCCGCCCCCCGGAGAAGACGGGGCCACCGCCACCCAAGCCGGGGGTCCCCAGGGGAGTGGGCGCCCCCCATGCCCTCAGCCAGGTCTGGATCCCTAGGGAGAAGCCCGAGCCGGAGGATGTCTGGGTGCACAAGGTGAGGGACCCCAGTGGGGCCGGCATCATGTGGGTCTGGGCCAAAGTGACCCACTGCGGCGAGGAAGAGGAGGAGGAGGAAGAAGGAGAGGCAGGTGGGGGGTGGTCCTTCCACAAGGAGGGTCCCAGGAAGGGTGGGCCAGGCTCCGGAGGGTACGGGGTCTCTTAGGAGGGACGGTCCTGGGGATGGAGAAGGGTGGCGGGGGGAGGGAGGGAGGGAGGGAGATATGGGGCAGCCTTATACCTGGGAGGGAGGGTGGGTGGGAGGAATAAAATGCTAGGCTCCTATTTGGCCCCCCGGGCAAGGTTAGGGGGGGGGGAAAGGGGCGTCTAGGGAACGTGGAGCAAAGAGACCCTGCTGGATTCCCCCTCCCCGCTTTCTTTCCCCTTTTTTGACCCCACCGGGGTGGCCAAAGCCCAGTCTCCACCATCTGGACTTGGGTGGCCCCTGCTGCTTGCCACCCACCCCCTGGGGAGGGAGCGGAGCCCAAGTCACCTCTGGCTGCACGGGTAAGTCGGGGTCCGGCGGCTCCCCTTGGGAAGGGGGGACCGGCACGGACCCGCGCGCTGTTGCATGCCAGGGTAGGAGCCGGGTGACGTGGCGGTTGGCAGGGGGGGGGTCGAGGGTGCTGAATTGCATGGACGAACCTTCAGGTTGTTACTGGTTTTTAAAAATGTGCATGAATTAAGGTGGGGGAATGAGGGAGGCCTCTGGTTTTGGTCCCTGGGGCCGTGTGTGTGTGTGTGTGTGTGTGTGTGTGTGTGTGTGAAGAGAAAGGGGATGGTGTGTTGTGGGGTTGGTTTCCTAAGATTTATTTATTTATTTATACAATCTCTGGGTACCTCAGGTCCTTCAAGGGCACCACCGACCATTCATCTCTCTCGGCCAGTGAATCCAGCTTTCGTTTTTGTCCTTTGCCCCTGGAAATACAGGCTTGGAATTCTGGGAGTGGAGGGCCAAAGTTTGGGCATGCCTGCACAAAAGGAAGTCTCTCTCTTGTTGAGAGGAGAAACAAGAAAGATTCCAGTCTGTCCATCTGGAGGGCCAAAGCTTGGACATGCCTGCTTTTGTGTGTGTGTGTGTGTGTGTGTGTGTGTGAGAGAGAGAGAGAGAGAGAGAGAGAGAGAGAGAGAGAAGACATCAAATTCCATCCCTCCCCATTATCCCTTGCTTGCTGAGTAACAGTGGTGGCAATGATGGTTATTATTATTATTATTATTATTATTATTATTATTATTATTATTATT
>JAHTLZ010000098.1:941135-953684 GCA_023846285.1 Phrynocephalus versicolor | reverse complement strand
TGTGTGTGTGTGTGTGTGTGTGTGTGTGTGTGTGTGTGTGTGTGTGTGTGTGTCAGTATCTAAGAAAGCGACAAGCCTCAAATCCTTCTCCTCCCCTCCCCGGTTACTAGTAGCAATGCTTGGCTGGCAGGAGAACCCCCTCCATTTTTATTTTTATTTTGTTCCCTCCCTCAGCCCTGCATGGGGTTTCACAAGCCAAAACTCCCGGTGACAACAGTTCTGTTGGCCTCACTTCCTTCTGCGCCAGCCAGCCGGCCAGCCCCAAAAAAGGAAGCGGGAGACTTTTTATTAGACCAAAAGCAGTTTAAAAACAAAACAAACAAACAGAGAAGATAGTAAAGGAACGAGGTCCCTTTTCTTTTGCCTGCAAAGCAAAGGAATTTTGAGTGGGTGGTAAAAGAACGGAGAGAAAAAGAGGCGATGGCCATCCACGCAACCCCTTCCCACGGCCGACCCAACCCTTCCTGCAGCCCAGAAAACTGAACCTTGGTGATAAACGAAGGAATTTAGGATTTGCTGAAACGTGTGCCGTGCAAAAACGACGCGCCTTCTTCTTGTGCATCAGTGGCCACGCGGGTCTGTTTGGTGTGTTCGTTTGTTTTATCGGGGAGGACGGAGGCCTGGAAGAGGCTGGGAGATGTTTCCACCTCTGCCGGCTTCGAATTCAGAATTCAGAATTTTGTGTGCGTGCGTCTGCAAAAGTTTCAGAATGCTGGGTCTGATCTAGGCCTCTCGTTATCTGGATTCCTCCCTTTGGTTGCTTCCTTTTTGTCGAGGAAAAGAGAGCGGAGAAAGAGACCCTAATAGGAAATATTATGAAATGTTTGGAGTGGTTGCCCTTCCTGTAAGCTTCCGCAGCCAAGCAGGCTTTGAACCGGCGTCTCTCAAGCTCCAAACCCTACCCTCTCCACCACACCCAGACTTGGGGGCTTCCGTACTGTTCGGATACCACTGAAAAAAAAAAAACCACCCAAGCATCTGCTTTCAAGTCCTCCAGGATCCTCCGTCAGCCTGGATCGAGGAAGACGGCGAGACTCCAATATGTACAGTCAAACTGAGGGCTGGGCGAGTAAGAACAGACAAAAGAAAATATTTTTTGTCACCCAGCGTGTTGTTAGTCTGTGGAACTCCCTGCCACAGGAGGTGGCGATGGCATCTGGCCTGGATGCCTTCCAAAGGGGATTGGACAGATTCCTGGAGGAAAAGTCCATCCCAGGTGACAAACCATGATGGAGATGTGTCATCTCCAGGCTTAAAACTAGGGTCCTTCAAGGGCCAGATGCAGGGGAGTGGTATCAGGAGACAGAGATCTAGTCTCGTGCGCTCCCAAACGCATCTGGTGGGGCCAACGTGAGATACAGGAAGCTGGACTAGATGGGCCTTTGGCCTGATCCAGCAGGGCTCTTCTTATGTTCTTATGAGAGTGGGAAGCCATGACCCCATTGTTTTGGGGGGATTTTGCGCCAAGATCCTTACAATTTTCATTCTGGGTATAGCACGAGACAGCGGTAGAGTGTGGTCCTTTGCCTGCAAGATTCATGGCTAAGCAGGTCTCTGAGTTGGCTCCCACTAATAGGCTCCATTGAAGAGCTGTCTCCAAATCAGGAGATTCTAAAGCTCTGCCCACCCTGAAGGCCGGCGTTTCTGGGTGTCACACATTCATTCGCCTGTCTGTCTTTCTCATCTGCTTTCCTCCTTGGGAAGCAGCTCCTTACAGGAGGATGTTAAATCTGATGAGTATTTGCACAGTCCGAGGGAAACATGTTCCTGGGGTGTTTGCCAGCGGACAGCCCCTCCCCCCGGCCGCCTTCTTGGCCTCAGAAATGCATTTCCAACAGCTGTGAGGAGGGGAAATGGACGCCAAGACATCTCCTAGGAAATCGTGTTTGGAGCTCCGGCGGGATAGGATGGGACGGATCTGTGGGGGGCCAGAAATGGTGATTGCATGGGAAGTTTGAAAAAAATAAAAATAAACCAAAAAACCCAACCTGGCTTGTTCTGAAACCTTCTCACTCCTAACATCCCGTACCGTAAACGCCGGTTTAAAACTTTTCCACTTCAGTTCGCGTTCGTGCTAGATTGGGATGGTGCTGGTCAATTTCTGTATAAATTACCTCACAGGACACTTGTTAGGATTCAAAGAGGGATTATTCCCACATCTGCCTCCCCCCCCGCCCCTTTTCTGGGTTTCCTCAAGAGAGACAGGGTGATAAAAACATCATCTAATTGTGAAACTATATCTATATGGTTAAAAACTGGGGGGGGGGGGAGCCGCTCGTTAGTGATAACGCCTGGGATCGCTCAGAGACGACTTCAAAAGAACCTCTCTCGAATTAGGGGATTCTACGGGTTGCGATCCGGAAACCCCAGTTATGTCTGAGATCTGCATGTGTGGTGTTTTCGCCGAGCTTAGTAGGGATTAACAAGGGGAACCCAAGTGGTGTTTGGTGTGTTTACAAAAACGCCAAGGTGTTTTGGAGTACCTTTCATTTTTCTCCTTTATTATTATGGCCATTGCCGTCTACGTACATTCTCTCTTTCCCTTCTTCCATTTGTTGTTCATTCATTTCTGAGTTATGATGGGGGTTTTAGGTGGTTTTTTTAAGCACGTGAGATGTCCAGCATTCCACCTCTGTGGGTTTCCTTGGTAGAGTATTATATTATATTATATTATATTATATTATATTATATTATATTATATTATATTTTAACATGGGTCTCCAGAATCCTAGGCTCACACTCTACCCACTACACTGCTCTGCCTCACTCTTCTAATACCCTCCGATATTTTCTGGCTCCGGAGGACAAGTGTTGTAATTGAAATTCTTGAGGACTGAAGTGGGTGGGTGGGTGGGTGGCGGGAATCGGCCAGATTCCAAATATCCGTTTAAGGAGGAAACTCAGCCTTGTGGCCTGTGTGTGTGCGCGCGTGCGCCTCTGCCTCCATGGGAGAGAAATATCTATCTTTCAACGGTGCGAGGATCAGATACCCTTCAGGGTGCGCCTCCACCCCATGTTTCCCCCCCCCCTCTCCAATCCCTTTAACAGACGCTTCCTTATCGCCAGTGGGCAGGGTTGGGTTGAGAACAATAATGACCTGGGAGGTCAAGGTTCCCAATTAGATAACGGTCCAGAGGGCAAGAGACGAAGGAAGGGAGAGCCTTGGGGAACGGGATGTCAAACCAGGAGGCCAGCTCTTATAAATGAACCTTGGGAGGAACCATCAATTCCCAGAGCATCCCTCCCTCCCTCTCTGGGCCTGGACCCATCACCCTGTTTCTCTTCCATCCCTCCCCAATGCAAAATAAAATAAAAATCCAGTTTTCCCGGCACCCAGTATAGTTCATAGGCTGACCAATGGAGGGCACATGTGGTCTCCATTAACATTCTTGTCCTACAAAGCGCCCCCCCCCCGCCGGTTTCCCATCGCACAAGTCAAGTGCCTAAGGGGTGTTCCCACAGCCCTTCGGTGCCAGGGAGGGGTGAGTTTGGATGCCGGTGTTTGTGTGTGTGTGTGTGTTTGTGTCAGGAAATGGTACCTTGAGAATCAAGAATTAACGTCTATAAAGGCTTCAAAGGCTGTCATACCGGGGAGTAGGGGGATCTGTTTTCGGTCATCCCAGAGACTCCAAGCTAGAGAGAGCCAGAGTTAAGCTGAAAAAATCTTGTTAACTGTTAGAGCAGTACATCAGTAGAATCAATAATCCTTCAAGTGGTGGTGAAGGCATTCAAATATATATATATATATTTGAGGCAACCGCCTGGCAGTTATCCCTTGAGTGGGGGAATTGGACCCGATGGCATTAGTAGATGCCCCGCCTGGCTTCATGGTTCTAAGGCAGTGGTGGTGAACCTTTGGCGCTCCAGATGTTTTGGACCACAACTCCCAAAATTCCAAGCCTGTATTGCCAAGGACAGAGGGCGGTGGGAGTTGTGGTCCAAAACATCTGGAGAGCAGAAGGTTTGCCACCATTGTTCTAGGGCAGTGATGGCGAAACTTTTAGAGACCGAGTGCCCAAACTGCAATTCAAAACACACTATTATTTTTTTTTGCAAAGTGCCAATACAGCAATTTAACCTGAATCCAGGTGGCTGTGAAGGGGCGATGTCGGGGCCCCACAGAAAGGGCTCCTTTGAGTGCCACCTTTGGCACCCGTGCCATCGGTTCGCCATCACTGTTCTAGGGCTTTCCGGCGGCAAAGCCAAGGGCCGTTTACGGAGGGGAAGGTGGTAAGTGTGCCAGGCGGGTGGAGTTCCTTAGGGCTGCCTGCCAAGCTGGGCGTCACCCTCCTGCTGAACTTTGTAATATGACCGGCGGATTTGAACCCGGTGTGCAAAGTGAATGGGGTGGCTAGGTTGGGAATGCGCCTCAAACACAAACTTGCCTGTGGGCCCCTGACCCCCCCAAAAAGTGGCAAAGGAAACGGCACACCTTGGGGCAAAGGATCGGAAAGGCATCTGGAGTCATGCCATTAAAAGTGCGGGGGGGGGGTGCAAGCAGGGAGTCTCCAGGAAATGACATCTCTGTTAGTTTAGTGCCTAGCCCGGGTGAATAGGTCGAAAGCTTTATTTATTAAAGCTGGAAGGATTAAGAAATTAGAAGGATACGCCTTGCTGCAGAAAAAAGGGGTCTTGGGGGGGGTCTGTAAAGGTTAAATCCTGTCAGTCTTTGGGAGTGTCGGCAAGGATTTGAAATGGGGCGATCTGTAAAAATGGTTATATAGGTGAAACTCTGAAATGCTTTTGAGGGTTACTTAGTAAGGGAATCTTGAGAGTCCCCTGGACTGCAAGGAGATCAAACCTATCCATCCTGAAAGAAATCAACCCCGAATGTTCTCTGGAAGGACAGATTTTGAAGCTGAGGCTCCAGTCCTTTGGCCACCTCATGAGGAGGAGAGAGGAGTCCTTGGAAAAGTCCCTGATGTTGGGAAAGATGGAAGGCAAAAGGAAAAGAGGACGGCAGAGAATGAGATGGTGTCATCGATGCAACCAATAGGGATTTGACCAAACTCCGGGAGGCAGTGGAAGACAGGAAGGCCTGGCGAGCTCTGGTCCATGGGGGGGGGGGTCACGAAGAGTTGGACACGACTGAACGACTGAACAACAGTAAGGGAGTGTGCTTCAGGGGTGTCATCGAATACTGTATGCATCCTTTAATTGCTACCCAGCAACTTCTGGAAAACTTCGGAATCTTTTCGGTTTCTCAAGAAACGAGGAACGAAACTGTAGCTGCCTAGCCATAAGGGATACAGTTGGCGTGAGAACCACTTCACGTGGAGAAACGGTGGTTAAGAACTTTGTTTGGATGCTCAGCTTCCAATCTCTGTAGTAGTGTGGCATAGACATTCGTGGTGTCCCAACTTCGGCCCGCCAGATGTTTTGGACCTCAACTCCCACAGTCCTTTGTCCTCGGCATTGCAGGCTTGGAATTCTGGGAGCGGTGGCCCAAACCATGGATGTGAATAGCCAGGCCGCGCTCTTAATTTTTCGGCTGGTGCCTCAGAAGCCATTTGTAAATCTCTGAAGCTTATTGGGTTGTTTACGATCTGGTTCCCTTCGCCAGAGAAGCTCCTCTGTGTGTAGGAGGTGGGGAGGGGGGTTGGGGTGGGGAGGCAGCGGGCGTCTCCGATTTGGGAGAAACATGTCCATTTGTTCTATTTTTGATTTTCCTAGGAACCCACGAGCAAAGCTTTGGTGACCCTAAGAGTTGACCCACAAGGATTTTTCCTCTACTGGACCGGTCCCAGCATGGTAAACATGTTCTGCTTTAAGAAGAATCTCTCTCTGTTTCTCTCTCTCTCTCTCTCTCTCTCTTCTCCCTCATACTGTGTTTATTTATATACATATTTACAATAAGTTGGTCTTCTTATCACTTCTGACAGGGAGCATGGCCGGAAATGGGTTGCATGTTTTTAGGGATCTCCTTTATCTCAGAGGTTAAGCAGCCAAGTGTGTGTGTGTGTGTGTGTCTGTGTGTGTACGTGCAACTGCGCCAAAACTTACTTTTTAAAAAGCGTCTTGCGCTCATTATTTATTACAGCATTTGACAAATGGCCCGTTCTTGTGTATCTTCCCTTTTCGTTTGCAGGGAGAGGATCCTTAGGATTCCTAGTCTAAGGGAATGTTATTAAGATTGTGGGGTGGGGGTGGAAATGGCCAGAATTCCCTTAAAAGTCTCGAAAACATGCTTAATCGGTAGCATTTGAAAGTGACTCGACAGCGCGACAGTAAAAGCGGTGGTAACATCCACCAGTTGCCGTGAAGCTAGCAAAGAGATTTGTGGCATCGTGAAAACTAACCGGTTTAATTTGGTTTAGCTCCATCGATGAAAGCTTATGTCAGATGTCTGTCTATTTATCTGTCTGTCTCCACAGACATAGCTGTGTCCATGTGTTCTAGTATAACGAAATATTTTCTTTATAAATCACTCCATCTCTCTGCCTGTCTGTCTACCAACCTATCTATCTCCACAGAGATAACTGTGTCCGACTATCCAAGATTTTTGTTACCCATCCTTCCATTACTCCATCACTCCACCTACCTACCTACCTACCTACCTACCTACCTAGGAGCCCTGTCTTCACAGGGGATTGTTTCTGCCCACGTGGATACTGAAATCAGCAGATAGTAGAGAACACGCTATAAACACAGTAATGCAAAGATGTTCACATTGTTCTCCATTTTCACACTGCATTGTATCTGATTCTTGTCCGCTATTGCCCGTCACCAACTGGGGGATAATTGAATCCGGGGATATGGAATCTGTGGATGGGGGGGGGGTGAGTGCATTTATTTATTAATTTATCTATTTATTTATCTGTCCTGTGTTTTATATATAACCTCATTTGTGCAAGCCCACCCTAGGCAGTTTACGCAAGATTGAAAACTCCCAACCCTTCAGTACCCCACAATGACAAAAAAAAGTCAAATTTATTGATCTTTAAGATATCGCGGGGGAAACAGGAAGCTGAACTAGTTCGACCAGTTACGAAATATTGTTCCTGTGCGCTAAAAAATGTTTTTTCCCCCCAACCTGAGTTGGTTTCATGCCAGTAACTCCCAAGGAGTAACTAGATGCAACTAACCCTGCGATCCATCACTTGCTCCCCTCTGAGTTGTGTTTTGTTTGAATTGTGGTCCATCCGAGTTGTGGCCTGCCTGTGACTTGAGGATGGGTTGGCAGGGTGGGGGGGGGTCCATCTTCTACAGCGCCTCTTACTGGCCGAGGCTGGAAGTGTACAGATCAGCCCCCCCCCCCCACCGAGATGTCTTGATGGGTTGGGAGCCTCTGCCCCAGGGGAAGGAGTGATAGATGGCAGGCCAGGCGGTGGGTGGTTTCCTTCTGCTCTCCTGTTCGTGGTTTTGAGTTGTTGAGCTGGTTGGGCAAGAAATCCGGAGCGAACCAACGGGAGGGAGGAAGAGGGACAGAGAACGGCGGGGGGGGGGAGAAAGAAAGAGAAGCTGGCCACAACTTGACAAAATGCAAACAAAAAGCAGGTATAAACTGGGTTATTTTCTTCCTTCCTCCCCATGGTTGCTTCCTTGGGTGTTGTTTTTGTTGTTGTTTTGTTGTTGTTCTGTCTTTTCTTTTCTCTTGCTTGCTCAAAAACATTGTTATTAGTCTGCGTTGCTGTTGGCCAGTATTTGTGACAAACAGTTAAAAAAAACAGCACACGCACACACACGAAGTTAAATCTCACTGAAATCTGTAAGACAAGCGAGATGTAACTTTTGTGTGCACGAGCTTTCTCCGGCTTTGGCCTTTTGCCTTTCGTTTCCGAAAACAAGGTTGCCCTCCTCCTTGCCGTAGAAATGAAATGAATAAATTGAATATATGTAAACAATGTTCAACAGTATGGACTGTAAAGCAGCCTCTTGTCCTGAAATCAAATTACGGGGATAATCAAGTTAGGTCAGGCTGGTAGATTCCATTTAAACCAGGCATGTCCAAACTTCAGCCCTCCTGATGTTTTGGACCACAACTCCCAGAATTCCAAGCCTGTATTTCCAGTGGCAAAGGACTGTGGGAGTTGTGGTCCAAAACATGTGGAGGGCCAAAGTTTGGAGATGCCTGATTTAAACATTAGGAAGAACTTCATGAGGGTTAGAGCTGTCCAGCAGTGGAAGATGCTGCCCCAAAGGAGGGTGGTGGAGTCTCCTTCTTTGGAGGTTTCTAAGCAGAGGCTGGATGGCCGCCTGTCAGAAATACTGTGTTGGGGGTTCCTGCAAGGCAGAGGGTTGGACTGGATGGCCCTTTGAGGTCCCTTCCAACTCTATGATCCTAGGAGGCCAGGAAGTCTGAGTCCCCTAAACAAAGCCTCTGTTTTCACCCGCCGCTGCCTTTTTCTCTGGTAATGGCCTTTTAAAAATCCTTCTCCCGGCCAGCCCTATCCAAAAGAGCAATTTCCTCTCGGTTGAAGGGAAAACCCTCTTTCTCTCCCTCCTCGCTACCCGCACAATTTCCCTGTGGTTAAAGCTCTTTTGCATCTGGCTCGGCTCCAGCACAAAACAGTTAGCTTAAGTAGCTGTATATACAGTACAGTATATTGCCGGAGTGGTGGCAGTGCTCTGCACACACACACAAACACACACACACACACATACACACACCCTCCTGCCTCCTTCCATCTCCCCCCCTGCCTGCCTGCCTTCCAGGAAAGGCTGAAGGAGCCACGGGGGGGGGGTACCAGGGTGGCCACGCTGCGTGGCATCCACCTGGGCAGTGGAGCGTGGGTCCCTAAAGGCCATCTAATCTGACCCCAGGAGGTGGGGATTTTAAGTTTTTTAAAAGCTGGAGCTGGGTGTGTTTTCACCCTTGGGGTTATCTTCACTGTATAAACAGGACTGATCCCTCGCCATCTTTCTGCTTTCTGACAGCATTGGATCCATGGGCCAAATGGAGGGAAGTTAAATACAGGCACCTTTTCTCCTGTTCTCTCTCCTCCACCCCCACCCCTTTAAAGGAAGTAGAAATTGCAAGAAAGATGTTGTACCACAGCTCCAAGGAGGCCGAGTTCCTCTGGCGGCCCCCTCAAGCCTTAAGTGGGGTGACATTCCTTCATCTCATCACGAGCAATGCGGTGCACAGCCCTAATTAAGGGGAAATCGTTGTATAAGACAATGAGAAAACACAGCCTTCCTGTTCCATTAAAGAGTAGAAAAGGCGACATTACCGGGCCTGCATCCGAAAGGGGGGGGGCGGGGGGGCGGAATTGTCTTAATGGGTGGTCTCGAGTGGAATATAATAAATACAAATGTACCTTGTTTGCTGGCTTGTTGGATGCATTTCCCCCTTTAGCTAATTACACAAATGTAAGCCGGCTGACAGCCGATGCATTATAGAGTGGCCGGCCAGCAGAAGAAGCTAAAATTAATCATTGCTTGCCGCGAAGGAGAAAGACCTTGTTATCTACCCTAATTAACACGTTTTCCTGGTTCTCGTTAGTGCAGGAGACCTCGGAGAATGAACTGGAGGAGCTAATAAGGAGCATTTAATGGAAGGTCTCTCTCTCTCTCTGTCTCTCTCTCTCTCTGTTTTCCTACTAGGAAGTTGACATCCTTGATATCAGCTCCATTCGAGATACACGGACAGGACGTTATGCGAAATTGCCAAAGGTAAAACTGACATTTCTCACAAGCTAAATGGAAGGCCACGACAGTGTTGTACCTGGAAATGAGTTGGGAATTTTTTTTCCCTATGGCAGTGTCGGCTGGGGGATTCTGGGCCTTGTTGTAGCTCCTCCTTCCCTGGCCTCCAAAGCCACCTTACTCCGAGTTCACCAACGTGGCCTAATTGCTCCACAAAGGGCAGAAGGGGCCACGTAGCTGGTGTTGGACTCCAACTCCCATGCTCCCCCATCATTGGCCAGCCTAGCTCAGGCGGACAGGAGTCGCACTCCAGCAAAGAGATTTAAAATTTCCAGAAACTTGGGGTGGGGTTGGGGGGGGGATGGAAAAAACACTAGTTCTCGTGCCCCCAATGTTTTTCATTATCTCCCCCCCCCAAAAAAAGCTTTCCCCTCCGTGGCTTCAAAATTTCCGGAAATTTCACAACATCGTAAGTCCTACCCATTTCTGCATTCGTGGTCCACTCCAACTGGGAGTGATTGCCAACGGCTTCTCATTATGTCACCTTCTACCGGGTCTTTTTTCCCCCTTTCAAATCTGGAGATGGTGGGGTTGAACTTGGCAACGTTTTGGACACAGAGCCGCTTGAGCTGAGGGTGGGGTGAAGTGGCATCTCCTTCCCAGAAAACGGAGTCTCTGTTTCTCAAATGACTTCTCCATCTTGCATGGAGTGACCAAACTCTGGCCCTGAGGCTGTGTGAGATCCTCTCCTGTATCTTCTCCCTCCAGCAAATAAAATAAAATAAAATAAAAATGTAAATAAAGTGGTCCCTTAATATGCGAAGGTGACTAGCTCCTGTCTAGGCCCCTTGAGCTAAACATCTTCTCCTTGCCTCCTTGCTGCCAGATGGGCGGCATAAAAATCCAATAAATAAATAAAATAAATAAATACATTTGTTTGCACCCTTTCTCCTCCCCCCCCTTTTTTTTCAGGATCCAAAGATCCGGGAAATTCTTGGCTTTGGGGGTCCGGAGCAACGGCCAGAGGAGAAGCTGTTGACGGTAGTCCACGGGCCGGATCTTGTCAACGTGAGCTTCCTGAACTTCATGGCGGTGGTCCAGGATGACACGGCCAAGGTAGGAGAAGGAAGCCTTCGCAGGCGGGTAATTGCGGGGGGGGGGTCATGATTCTGGCTCCACAACCAGAGACCTTAAACCCCTGAAACTGCCATTTTTAAAAAACTGGCCGACTCCTTCCCTTCAGGTTTGTGATGGAAGATTTTGTGTCTGGAAAGGTAGCACACAAAGGAAGTAGTTTGAGCTCAGAGCTTTCTCCCTGAGATGCTTGCTTTCTACCTGCATGGATCTACTGTGGAAACGTGCAGCTCCCCGCCATACCGATCCAAGTGGGATGGCCGTTCGCAAGCTTTCGGTTTTGGGTTTGTTGCAAAGAGAAGCCAGCTGTAAAGCGGACATTTTCTGCTTTATGCTCGCATCTTGGTCTGGGAACAGAGGCAGTATCTCCTTAGGGCTTCTCAGAGAGGTTCGGTTTGTTAGTGCTGGATTATTTGTGAAGCGAAGCGTCTGCTGAAGTAAGGGTGGGTGGGTGGGTGCTGGGCTTAGGAGGTCTCCTTTGTGTTTCAATAAGACCCTACCATCCTTGGAGTGCGACGCAACGGCTCAAGCGGTAGGGGTGGCAACTGAGAATTAGACAGTCCCTCTGAGATTACACACAACCTTTGTGTCAGGTTGGAGAGCTGTCGCTGGTTGATTCTGCCACATCAGGAAGACGGAGCTCCCACCCAGACCAAGAACGGACTTAAATGTCTCCCTACTTCGGTGGAGTCCATTATAATCTGGATGTGATGGATATCTTGACGAGTTTGTGACTATGGGGGACTGCAAAGCAATCTTATCTCAGTAAATGCCCTTCACTGTGTTTTTCCCCCTGCCGTATTTCCCTGGTGTGCTTGCAGCCTAGTGCCTTAATCATTCTGCGTCTATAATTGGCTTTAATTTGCAGCTTTTGTCACTGGTTTTTGAGAGCTAAATGACCACAGGGTCTCTTTGGTGGGTTTTTGTGTGCCGGGGTGTGTTCGTGTGTATGTGTAATTTTTCTTCTTAGCGGCTCTTACTCTGCCAGGGCCTGTCTTTATTTGTCCTGGTTTTGCAAGCATAGAATTTTTTTTAAAAAGTTGTTCCAAATAAAAGGAGGAGGGGAATAATAATCTAAGAGAAGTTCTTGGAGCAGACAGTTCACGGGCAAATCGAGATCAGTCTCAAGGGGGGGGGGGCAGCAGCCTTCACTAGCAGTGCCATGGGTGGAGGATCATGGGTGTTGTAGTTCTGGCAACTTCCACAAGTCATCTCATTGCTGTCCTTCCTAGTAAAGGCCAAGCTACCGCTGCTAGGAAGAGAGCATGCACAGCCTGGGGAGAAATAGCCATTTTCACCTATTCATTCATTCATTCATTCATTCATTTATATTTATATTTATATACCAGCCAACTTTCCGAAGGAACTCTGGGCGGTTCGCAGGAAGAAAATCCATAAAATTCAACTATAAAAACAGTGTAAAACGACTAACAACTTGCATTAACATTGCAGGCTGACCGCGTTAAATATGTCTATGGATATTTAGGTTTAAAAACTCAGCTGTCAAAAATGTTGACAGTGAGAACTGGGGAAAGTTAATTTGTTGCTGTTCATGCCAGGAAGGGTAGAATTTGTGTCTGGGAAGGGTAGAACCCAAGCTATTATGTTACCCTTAATTAATCTGTTACATTGTAAGTTTTTAATGAAAACCCTGGGAAGGTTGGAGAAAGGAATGCATCATGTGTATTTATTTCTCCCTAGAAATGGCTTCTATGTTGGAAGAAAGACTTTTATTCAAAATACTGTGTGCTAGCTCTGGATGGATGGATGGAAGGAAGGAAGGAAGGAGCTGATGATGGATGGATGGATGGATGGATGGATGGATGG
>JAHTLZ010000098.1:915972-929073 GCA_023846285.1 Phrynocephalus versicolor | reverse complement strand
TTGATTGATTGATTGATTGATTGATTGATTGATTGATTGATTGATTGATTGATTGATTGATTGATTGATTGATTGATTGATAGGGTCGTAGGTTGGCTCTTTGGTTGGCTGGTCGACTGGCTGCTGTTTCTATCCCACCCATCTCATGGCTAAGCCACTATTCTGAGTGGCTTACAGTATAATTAATTAATTAGAGTTAGGGTTAATTAATTAAATTGTTGTTGTTGTTGTTGTTGTTAATTGTCATTGTGTGTGTATATATACACAGTATGCACATACAACGAAATTCTCTTTTTAATGCATGCGTCGGAACACAGCCAGTTTTACACCGTCATTCCGTGCCGCCATCCCTGTATTTCCAGCCTGGGCAAACGCTTCTTTGTTGTGGTGCATATATATGTGTGTTTTTCCCCTCTCTCTCTCCGTCTCTCCCTAGGTTACCACTACATTTGCTTGCGCAGTGAATGCAACCAGCCGCTCTGCCTCCCAGCTTTGTTGGTCTACACCGAGGCCTACGACTATATTCCAGACGACCATCAAAGTAATGCGCTGTTTGGGGACTGGGCAAGGGGTGGGCCGGTCTTCCTTTATCAGGATGCCAGCAAAGCCTGCGGGAGAGGGTTTCCAGCGGTTTCTGGACCACGACTCCCCTCCTCTCTCACCCTTGGCCCGCCTGGCAAGGGCCGGTGGGGTTTTTGTATTTTCATTCTTTGCTTGGCAGTGACGAACCCATGTCCTTGATTAGGGTCTTTCCTGTTGGCCATTCCTTGCCACCAAAGGCTTTAAAAAGACCAAATGCCAATATTCTCCCCTTGATGTGATCCATCCCTATGAAATAATTATTGAATATAAAAGCAATTTACATTCAAAGGTCTCCAAATTTGACCTTTGCTTTCCCCCTCGAAAGCCGCCGTTGATTGTTCTTCCCATGCTTATCGAGAAATGTATGCATTCTTTGGGTCAAAGTTGATATTCACTCCCCCCCCCTTTCCCCCCCTCTCCCATCCATCCCTCTCTCCTTCAGATTATGCCGAGGCGTTGATCAACCCCATTAAACATGTCAGCTTGCTGGACCAGCGAGCGAAACAGCTTGCAGCCCTGATCGGGGAGAGCGAGGTGAGGGTGGTAGTAACCACGGACGAAGTGGGGGGGGATGAAAGAAGGCACAGGAGGGAACTGGCCGAAAGAAGGAAAGGTGGACCGTCCTGGGGGGGGGAGCCCCACACTGTGACCCACCAGGCCCCTTGGCTCCATTTCTCAAAATCTTCCCCAATGGCTCCTGACAGGAGAACACAGAGAAACCCCGGGAGTCCTTATCCAGAAGTTCCTCCAGCGCCCACGCCAGCCCTGCGGAGGAGATTCACAAGCCACCGCCTTCCTTGCTGTCCCCAATGCGGACTCCCAGCATCGTCCCCAGTCAAGGTAAGGTCAAAGGTAAAGGTTCCCCCCCTCCCCGCACATGCGTGCGAGTCGTGTCCGGCTCTAGGGGGCGGTGCTCATCTCCGTATTCAAGCCGAAAGAGCCAGTGTTGTGCAAGTCCGTGGCCACGTGGCCGGCATGGCTGCAAGGAAACACCGTGTTACCTTCCCACTTTTTATGGCAATACCTATTAGAGATGGGCACGAAACGAACAATTTTTCATTTCCGTTTTCGTTTTTTCATTTCGTTACGTAACGAAACGACAAACGAATTTTGTCTCTAAAATGAAACGAAACGAACAGAAACACCGGAAATTTTGTCGTGCGTTTCGTTTCCGTTACTGCAATATGAGTGAATTGCTTAAAATCCTTTTTAAAAAATCACAAAAAATTGAAATAAATGGTAACGAAATGGTAATGAAATGAACGAAAATGAAAACGATTTTTTTTGCAAAAAATCACGAAAAATGGAAACGAACCGAAACGGACCCTACAAACGACAAACGAAATGCCATTTTTTTTATTCATGCCCATCCCATCTCTAATACCTATTTATCCACTTGCCTTGACATGCTTTCGAACTACTAGGTTGGCTGGAGCTGGGGATGAACAGCGGGAGCTCTCTCCGCTGCGTGGCACCCGGGATTTGAACCGCCGAGCTGCCGACTGTGCAGCCGACATTTTTCAGAAGCCTTAGTCCCCTGAGCCACCACGCCCCGCTCACTGCAGGGGGACGAGGTGCAGCCTGCATTAATAAATTGTAAGCCGCCCAGAGAGTGCTTTAAGCAGTATGGTGCAGGGCCTGTGCCTTTTGCTTTCCTCTTTCCATGTCATCACCAAAACCACTGATTTCCCAAACATCTAGTAAGGCACTATTCTTCTTTTTATCGCTTATCTTCTTCTTCTGATTATTCTCTGTTTTTCCCTCCCCTTTCTCTCTCTCCTTTCCACCCTGTAGGGCAACGAGACGATCTGATCGCCAGCATCTTGGCAGGTAAGACGGAGGAAGGTTTGTGCTGAATTTTGTGGGGAGATAGACCTTGAGCGAATAGGACTCAGCATGGCTGAATTTTATTTTATTTTTTAAAAAATGCATCCCTTGCTCAGGATCAGAGCTGTTTTGCGTTCTAAGTCCTTGCGCTCTCCTGCCAGCAAGGCCCTTTTTGTGTTGGCTAGGGACAGGCGCAAAACGAAAAACTAAATGCTGTTTCGTCGTGTCGTTACGAAACGAAACGAAATGAAATGAAATGACACAAGGAAGCCCCATTTCGTTCTTTCTCTCCCCCAAGCAGCACTGGGGGGGGGGGTTTCCTGCACCCTAGCACAGATCAGCTGATAGGCAGGGCTTGGAGGACAGAAAAATGTTGTTTTTTTTAGAAAAGCCCAGGCCTTTTTAAAAAAAACCTTTTTTTCCCTCCCCCAAGCCCCACCTGCCAGCTGATTTCCGCTGGCCACTTTCCAGCCCCCTCCCACACGAACCATTTCGTTAGTGGTTCGTTTGGTATGATTTTTTATTTTTATTTTTGAAAAAAACCATATCAAGTGAAACGGAAAAAATGTGGGGGGAGAACGAAAGGAAACGAAACAAAACATCATTTTTCTGTTTCGTGCCCATCCCTCATGTTGGCATGTTGGTTTTACCTGCTGGCACGAATGTCCGCGTTTCCATGTTTGGCTTTAAACCAAGGTTCTAGTCCTCATGACCGGGCAGGAAAAACAGGTGGGCGAAATCTCACTATAGAGAGAGATGCTCCTCCTTCCCTCTCTTGTTTCCCTCTGGGGTGAGCAAGATTCACCGCCACCGCGCCCCCCCCCCCAGTAAATTCTTTGCACGTCCTTTAACTTCACAGAGGTGGCCCCCCAGTCGGTGGAGGAGCTGCGGCAGCAAAAGGCGTTCGTGAAACTGCTGGAGAAGCAGTACCGCGAGCTGAAGGAGCTGAGGAGGAAACACATGAAAAAGATCGGCACTTTGAACAAGAGGCAGAACGCCCAGTTCACCCTGGTGGATCGGATCCGGCTCCGAAGCCGAGATGGGTGAGCTTGGTTTGTTGGTCATCCTGGCTGAAGGTGGTGGTGGTGGGGATGATGGTAATTGTAATCCATCACCTCCATAGGGCAGGGCGAGATGTACCTTCAGCTCAACCGTTTATGTCCTTAAAAGCATCAAAGTGAAATATATCATGAATACGTTTTTTTTAAAAAAATGAATTAAGGGAAACCTGGAGTCAAGTCTCTAGTCCTCATGATAATTGCTAGTGATTTTCTTATCTAAGACAGCAAGATTGGGTATTTAGAATCTTTCTTTCCCAAGCTAAAAACATCCAGAGCAAAAAAAAAAGGTCGAGCCGGGCCAGGAGGGGAAGACCTTGAATTGGGCAGGATGGCCCCCTGTCCCCACCCCTCAAGCAATTATGGTGCTTGGCGCTTCCCTTTTAACAGGCAACCCTTTCTCTCTTGCCGTGTTCCCTGCCACAGGTCTTCGGAAGTGGTTCGGCCGGGCCAGGAGCAAGACGGGACACACACGAAGGTGGACCTGCAGGAATGGCAGATGCAGGGGCTGCTGCAGCTCCGGGAGACTCAGCACCAGCTGGAGAGGGAGAAGAAAAGGGAACACCTGCACCAGGTGTCCTAAAAGGGGGAGGGGCTTGTGCATCATATTGTGAAACATGAAAAGAAAAATCCCAAATATGCATACAGTAGGACCCCAGTATCCGCTGGGGAGTGGCTCTAGGCCTTCCCCTGGATAATGAAAACAGTGGATAAGAGAGAACGCCTGCCCGCCTGCCCCCAAACTGCTGTTTCCTGACAGAAGCTTGCTTTAGGACTGCTGTTTTGAGACAGTAGCTTGAATCAGTGGATAATGAATCAGTGGATAGGGGGGTCCTGCTATATTTCTAAAGAGGAATCAGTAACCAGAACTGGCCACAAGAGGGGGCCAGAGACCACACTATGTAGAGAGTTCACTATTAAAATAATGCTTTCTACCATCCACGCTTTCCCCCATCCACTGGAGTGGGTGGGTGGGTGGAACTGAAACCAATTCCCCACAGATCCGGGGGGTGGGGTGGGGGTTCCTGCCATATTTCACTCTGTGATCCATCTGGGCAGGGACAAAGTAGGAATAGGTAGCCCCGTGAGGTGCCTTTTCCTCGTGGCCGACTTTTTTTTTTTTTTGAGGAATATCGGCCGTCCGGATTTAATATTTCCTCCTCCTTGGCCAGGCTCAGCAGCGCCTGAGGGAAGTTGCCCGCGAATGCCAAGCTGCCCAGCTGAAGAAACTGAAGGAAATAAATGAGAAGTGAGTATGGGGAGGTGGGGTTGGACTAGATGGCCCTTGAGGTCTCTTCCAGCTCTATCATTCTAGGATTCTAGGATTCTTCTTTCTTTTTGGCGTGCAAAAATGTGCACTTCCCCCTGACGCTGCCCCCCTCCTCTCCATTTGCTTCCTCCCACCCCGCCGCCGCCGCCCTCTTCATTTAGGGAGAAGAAAGAACTCCAGAAAATCTTGGACCGGAAACGCCACAACAGCATCACAGAAGCCAAGTCTCGGGAGAGGAACAAGAAAGATGTGTGAGTCCCTAGCGAGGACCGGGTGGGAATCTGGTTTCTCCCTCTCTTCTTTTTGGCACATTTTTTTCAACAGGTTTCTCCCCAGTTGTTTTTTTTTTAAGTTTGCAACTCCCTCCTACTCCAAATAAAAACATGAAAATATTAGAACAGGAAGGGGGCAGTGAGGACTGAATAGGGGAAAAAAGACCCACCCGATAAAGGCTTTTTTGGGGTGCTTTTAAAAGGGGCTGCCAAGCACACGGGTTGGACCAGATGCCAGATGCCGGGACCCCTTCTGAACGCAAGCAGGAACGGTGGCCCAGCGGTTGCCCAATCGCCCCAAGCGTAGCCTATGGCATTGATCGTAGATCCGTTCCAGAGATGGGCACGAAGCAAAGGACGAACTGCGGGCAGGCAGGGAGGACCCACACGAATCAGGATGGTTGGCGGTTCGGTTTGGGCATGCTGTTTTGCTGAAAGAGCACCAATGACCCGACGTTATTGGGTGTTTGGTGTTGCTTCAGCCCAAACGGAGGCCCGCCCGCTCACCTGCTTCCTGCTGCCCCATAGTGCCCACCTACCTGGTCTTGGCACCTCCTCCTCCTCCTCCTCCTCCTCCTCCTCTGGTGCTCGCTTCAGCTGATCGGCTGGAGCATGCGCAGAGAGATAAAAGCAGCTCAAACAGGAAAAACAGATGGTTGCCTCTGCTTCCTTGCCATTGAGTACACCAGTCTGTCTGTCGGTGGTGTTGGGCTCTCCGCCCAACGTCCCCTGCCAGGGAGGGACAGGCCAATAATCTCTGGAGGGGCCGGCTAGGCCTGTGCCTGGGGAAGAGGCTGATGAAGAGGAGGGGAATGGGCCACGATCCCCGGTAAAAGCCCCTCACACTATTAGTTTCTGTGGCCCAAATTAGCAGGAAGGCCTTGACGGGAGTGTGGCCGAACCGTACAGGGCATCTTCCGTACAAAACCTGCTGGGTGCTAGATCAACCTCAGGCCAGCTGATGTTGATCTAGCCTGGGAAGGATCCTCCCTGCATGGGGCAGAGCCGTGGGGCACAGGACAGTTCCTCAGGAATCTCAGGCTGTTGATGGCCTTGACACACGTTTATTTTTTTTTTAATCCCCTGCCAGGGAGCTGACAGAGATAAACAGGCGGCACATCACCGAGTCGGTGAACTCCATTCGCAGGGTGAGTCTCCGTGCTGTTCCTAACAGATCTAATAAATCTAATGAAAAGCTAAAAAAGAAATAAATGCCTCTGTCATAGTTCCTCTGAGGGCTCTCGGTTGTCTGTTTCCATTTTCTCCCCCCCGTTTTAAAAAGCCATCTGACGCTGTATGTGCACAAAGCGACATAGGGCGCAGGGCATGGGGGGAACCCCAATACGTATGGAGGATTAGAAATGTTTGGGGGCAAAAGTGGGCCCCGCTCTGGCAAGCGGACCGGAGACGAAGGATGATGGGAACTGTGATCCTGCAGGAACTGGAGGGTTCTTGGGCATGATGACAGCCCCCCCCGGTCCATCCGTCCATGGAGGCCTCTTTGCTCAGGGTCTCTTCTTCTTCCCTTGGTTTCAAAGCTCGAGGAAGCTCAGAAGCGGCGCCAGGAGAAGCTGGTGGGAGGCCATCAGGCCATCTTGCAACTCATTGACGAGGAGGAGCCGAGGGTGAGTGCCAGCGCAAAGACTTCTGGGAATATCCCGGTGTTGTTGCTGTTGATGATGATGACAGTGGCCACCCACAGTTCTGGGCATCAGGAGCACGTCTGAGCTTAAGAAAGGACCAAAATAGAGTGTGCCTAAGTGTCCTTTGGACTGGAGTTCCTAATACTGTATTCCTCACCACCCGGCTTAAGTTGGCTGGGGATGAGGGGTGTTGTAGTCCCGGCGGCCTCTGGAGGGGCGCGCGTGCCTGGGAGCGGCCGCCCTCGCTCAGCATCTCGGCTCAGAGCGCGAGGCCCCTGAGGCTGAAGTCGCAAGAAGCGAGGTTTGATGCTGAATATCCAGGGGGCGTGGGAAAAAAAGGTTCCCCACGGTTAGCGCAGTACCTGGATGGAAGCCGTTAGGACAGGCATGTTCAAACTTCGCCCCTCCAGATGTTTTGGACCCCCCCCCCGACTCCCACAGTCCTTTGCCATTGGGAATACAGGCTTGGAATTCTGGGAGTTGTGGTCCGAAACATCAGGCGGGCCGAAGTTTGGACGTGCCTGCGTTAGGACACTGCGAGGCGTTTCAGCAGGGGACGGGGGCTGCCCTCTGCCCGGGTGTCTTTGATCGGGAGGCTTGCCCCCCCCCACCGGGCCCCTTCCAAGGTGGGGATTTTAGGGCTCAGCTTCTGCCTCCGAGGATAACCGTGGAGAACCTTCAGCCTTCCAGAGATGTGGGATGAGAGATCTCACACTCGCCTTTGACCTTGCTGTTGGGGTGGTAGTCGCTGATGGGAGCCGTCAACCCCAAAAAATCTGAATGGAGGAGGTGGGGGAGATATATTGCTTGCCCCACTTCTCTGCGTTTTCAAGCTCTTTCGACAACTGTGCTGTTCTTTCTGTTGGCTCAGTGGCCAGGGGCCCAATCTGGCTCCTGCCCCGTGCCTATGACAGCCAATCCGTAAGCTGATTGGAAAGGAAAATAAACCCGCCAGACAGGAACCAGCAGCCTTGCTTCCCTGGCAAGGCTGCAAAAAAACCCCAAAACCATCTTGAAATCCTGTTATCAGCTTAAGAGTGCCTCCATGCCATCATAGGCAGCTGCTGACATGTTTGACACTCTCTGGAGGTGAGAAATGTTGACGGGAAGATGGTTTTTGTTTTTGTTTTTTTAAAAAAAAGCATGAATCTTTGAAGAGGTGTCATCACAAACGAAGCATTTCAGGGCACTGGCTGTGAGCTGGTTTGTCTACGGGTGGATTTTGTACAGCGGAGGCAAGCTTGTTAACTCCAGATCTCGGGGTGTGGTGAGGATTAGTGTTGAAAAATATAAACGGCCCCAGGAGGAAAAGGCAGGTAGGGGTCTAGGTAGAGCTGTCTGCTCACATCCACTAGATAGCTTGGTCGTGTCACTGCCTGAATGTGCAGCCAGTGGCTGGGAGCTCAATACCTCACTGCGGCTTGTTGACAGGGTCTTATTTGACATCGGTTCCTCCATGTAAACTAGCCAGAGTACTGTTTATTGTCAATCAGTTTGGTATACAGGATGGATGGACGGATGGACAGACGGACGGACAGACAGACAAAAATGATTACTGGGCTGGGGGACCTCCCTTATGAGGAAAGGCTAAAACATTTGGGCCTCTATTGTCTGGAAAAAAAAGCACCTGAGGCGGGATGTGATTGAGACGTACAAAATAATGCAGGGCATGAGTCAAGTGGATAGAGGGACGCTCTTCTCCCTCTCACCAAATACCAGAACTAGGGGACATCCACTCAAATTGAGGGCTGGGAGAGTAAGAACAGACAAAAGAAAATATTTCTTCACCCAGCGGGTTGTTAGTCTGTGGAACTCCCTGCCACAGGAAGTGGTGATGGCATCTGGCCTAGATGCCTTCCAAAGGGGATTGGACAGATTCCTGGAGGAAAAGTCCATCCCAGGTTACCAACCATGATGGAGATGTGTAATCTCCAGTCTAAAAACCGGGGTATTTCAAGGCCCAGATGCAGGGGAGTGCTATCAGGAGACAGAGATCTCGTCCAGGAAGCTGGACTACATGGGCCTTTGGCCAGATCCAGCACGGCTCTTCTTAGGTTCTTATGTTCTTATAGCATCTCACTGTCCACAATGTCCATACATTTCTTAAAAATCTTGGTGGAACCCCCAGTATCTCTCCCGCAATCCACCCCACCCCACCCCCAGTGCTCTCTGCCAAGGTCTGCGAACTGAATATTTCCCTGAACCAGCTCTGTTTCATGGGTTTTGCAAAGCATGCGTGCCGGCTCTGGTATGCCTCAGGATCCTTCTCTTTTCCTCCTTTTGTAATCTCCTCCTCCCTTCCTCCATTTGTACCTCCCGTTCTCCCCCCCCCTCCCAATTCTCCGCCATGCAGCTCAGAGACCAGTTAGAACGAGAAGGCGACCTGGAGGCCCTCTCTTTGCGGCAGGAGATTGGCCGTTACCTGCTGGAAGAAATGGACGCGGGCCTCAGCAACGGGCACCCGCCCGGCTCCGGCGGCCTCAGATCTCCGGCAGCTGAAGAGGAACTCACCGTCCTGTGAGATTCGTTCAGGCGGCCGTAGCGGCGGTGGCGGCCTTGGCAGCCGCCCTGGGAGATGGGAGAGAGGATATTTAAAAAGACAAGGAGCATCTCCCCCTCTTTCCACCGGTTCAGAGCCCGGCCTGAAAGCGCAAAGAGACGTTCACACACTAAGAGCACTTCTGTCTGTTTTCTCTGTTTCTTTTAATTTTTTTCTCTCTCTCTCTTTTTTTTTTTAAGAACAAATGTTTTATTTTTTTAAACTAATTTTTTTTAATTAACTCTTAACGGTTCGTGTTGCCTTCTCCCATTTCTCGGTGTTGTTTTGAGGCTGAGAGGACGGACATCGCTGGGGCCAGGCGTTAGACCTTCTCTCGCCCGCACACCCCACACACGTGTGCGTATAGACACGCACCTGTAAAGACACACACACACACACACACACACACACCTTCTATGGGGGGTGAGAAAGGAGTCGAACCAGAATCTAGAAGAGCTCCTTTGGACTGACTCCTGAGAGAAAGGAAGATTTTTTTGGGGGGGGAGGGGGTGGAATTGCAGTCCAAAAGAAGAGGAATAAGAAGAATTATTCTTTTTTGCCAGGATTTCTCTGATCTTTTAATGCACTCTCCGTTGGGGTGGAAACGTTGCCCCTCCTCATCTCCATCGTTCTTCCACAGAGAAGGCAGAGAGCAAAACAAAGGCTGTTTTAAATACAGTATCTCTCCTTAAAGAGAAGGGAAGCTTGAAATATAATCTATGTTGAATCTGTCCAGAAACATTCTTAACGGCCCCACATCCCACCACTCACTGTCCTTGGCGGTGCTCCTGGGTTCTCCTTTCCCACCTGACATTTGGACATGCTTGGGGACCTTGCGAGGACCCCGGTGTGGGGCGGAGGCCAATCTGGGGAAAATATGGTCGAAGGCAGGACTCTCCTTCCTGTGAGACGTGGGTCTCTCGCTGCTTCCAGGCATGTGGAGCCAAAGGGGGGACGGAGCCTGCCCCTCATGCGACCGTCACAAAAATCACCGCTTCGCCGTTCTCCTACTCTGGGTGTAATTTCCCCCCCATCTCCCCCTGTCTTATGTTAATTTTTTTTAACATAAACAATAAACTCTTAATTCAGTTGCGTTCTCGTTGGTTCCTTGGCAGCCCTTCAAGGGAGGAACGTTGGCAACGGAGGAGACAATTGACCCGCTGTGTGTGTTCTTTATTAAGCCCGCTTTATGGCTGCATCGTGGTCTTTGCGTCTACAGTACCGCTGTATATCTATCCCTCGCTCGGTCGTCCTGAAACAAGATACCAAAACACGGAGCAACCCAGGCAGCTCATTCCTCCTAACGTTCTCCAACGTACTGAGATTTCTTGGTCACAAAAATACGATCTTCCACCCCAATAAATTGCGTAGGGTTTGGGCCGCTCCACCTGTATTCCTTCTATGGAGTCTGTGGAACTCCCTGCCACCGGATGTGGTGATGGCATCTAGCCTGGATGCCTTCCAAAGGGGATTGGACAGATTCCTGGAGGAGAGGTCCATCCCAGGTGACAAACCATGATGGAGATGTGTGTCATCTCCAGGCTTGAAACTGGGGTCCTTCAAGGGCCAGAGGCAGGGGAGTGGTATCAGGAGACAGGCATCTAGTCTTGTGCACTCCCGGACACATTTGGTGGGGCCACTGTGAGATACAGGAAGCTGGACTAGATGGGCCTTTGGCCTGATCCAGCAGGGCCTCTTCTTCTGTTCTGTTCTAGCAGCCCCAGCGATTCTCAGATATTTGGCATCTTTTGACCAGATAAGACATCCCTCACCCACCCGCCCGTCCTTGTCCAGAAATAAATGGCACAACTGTCTCTGGCAAGTTTTAAATAAGTTTTAGAAAAAGAAAGACAAACGTACACACACACACACACACCGGAAGCACGGAACAAAACAAACCCCGAGTACTGCAGGCGGCAGGACAGAGAGGGCGGGCGGCAGGTTCGGCTCCCAGACGTCACGGCAAGCAAGGGCAGAAGACGACAGGCAAGCGGGGAACACAAAGGAGGAGTTGACCCGGGAGACTGGACCGAGAGAGAGAGGGGGGGGGGACAGGAGCCGCCATGCGATGGACCCACGTCCTCCTGCCCAGAAGGGTTTTTTTTGGGGGGAGGGGGTAAAATGAAGCGCTGTGCACAGTGAACGAAGGGCACCTGGGATGGGCGTCCACATTAAGGGACAGGGCAAAGGGCAGACACGGAAGTCGGTGTCAGAAGTGGCCTCCCTTTTGTAGGTCCACCCCCCCCCCCACACACAAAAAAATGGCCTTTTTGTGTAGTTGTAAGCAAAAACCATCATGTCGACGAAACGGAATTCTGGGTTCCTTGTACTGAAAAAAGGAGTTCAGCAGAGATGTGGGGAAAAGGGGTGGATTTGTGGAGTGGAGAAAGGAGTTGTCCTTTGGGGGTGGGGGTGAGATTAGCAGCTATTCTCTATTTTATGACGGTTTTTTTTGCTGTTTGAGATTTTGTGCTGTTGTGGGAGAGGGTTGGTGGTGTGTTTTTTTTTTCAGAGTGAGAGAGAGAGAGAGAGAGAGAGAGAGAGAGAGAGAGAGAATTGAGTGTGCTTGGAACGTAACAAACTGGGACTCTTTGTCCCCCCAACCCTGACAGGATTTGTCCGTCCGTCCGTCCTGGTTGTTAACCCATTCTGTTTTGCCAGGAAGCCCACAAAAAAAGAGTGTTCGTCGTCCTTTGCCTCGGCGCTTACCAGCCTTGACATGCTGCTAGTCCACAGCGAGCACGGTTCGGGTGTCCAGGCTCCCCGGAGGCAAGCATTTGAGGTCAGGCCCAGCGAGGCAGGCGTACAAGGTGATGAATTAACCCCCCCTTCCCTTCAAACACTTGTGTCGGCTGTGAGAAGGGGGTGGGGGGCGTGTTTATATGCTTCCTCTACGTGGAGACCGTTCGTCCTCCCAGATCAGCAATGGGGGGGGGAGCAGCTTCTCCTTTGCCCCTAGCTTGGCTCTTGAGATTTTTATTGCACTTCCCCTTCCCACGCCTCTATCTGGGGATGATGGGCTCGGAGTTCCCCAACCTGTCCTCTCCCAAGCTGGCGTGAGACGCCGGCGGGACCTGGAAACCCTCCCGGTGAGTTGAGACCCATGGCCTGGCTCCGGACGGACTGGGGGGGGGGTCTCCTTCCTGTCGGTCCGTGGTCAGAGAACAGAGAAGGTGCCCTAGGCCTGGCCTGGACCCACTTGGCCTACCCGCCCCCAGCTCCGTTGCTGCAGCATCTTCCCTTTCTCCTTGCTTGTTATAGAGACTTGTTCAAAGTCCGGCCCTGGGGCCAAATGTGGCTGAATGGTCGGCCCCCACACATTTTCACCTCGCCAAATCTTGCCCTCCTTGCAAAAAAGTTTCGACAACCCTGGTTTAACTGGACTTGATTTCAAAATAGGAGTGGCTCAAAGTGGATGTGTAGAGCCCAGGATCTGTGGAAGTTTTCCACCTGCTGAGTTTGGTCATGGATGTTCCCAGTTGTCGTGTCATGGCTTTCATTACAAGTCTTGGTGCCAACCGGCTTCCGTGGTATCTCTGGCATCCATCCTCATTAGCACCATCTTCAGCAGAGCTCACTGGTCGGTTGCCCCATGGCACAGTTTTCTCCGGAGAGGAACAGGAGGTGAAGATGTCCCCGTGGTGGACAGGGAAGAGGGTGGGAATGCCAACACAGCGTTGAGGTGTGTCTCCTTTCAGAGGCTCTCGAGATCGGTCCCCCCACGGCCGGGCCAGGCCAAGGCTCCCAGCGCAGCTACTCGCTCCCCATCCGTCGCTGATTAGAAGCCTTTGATATGGCAGTAGGCCTCCAGCGCCGCCAGGAGGATGTAGACCAGCCAGAGGGTGAGGAAGAGGAGGGTGGCCAGGGTTTTGGGGGTTCGGGGACCCCCCAGTTCTCCGCAGATGGGGGG
>JAHTLZ010000098.1:898283-913374 GCA_023846285.1 Phrynocephalus versicolor | reverse complement strand
ATAGATAGATAGATAGATAGATAGATAGATAGATAGATAGATAGATAGATAGATAGATAGATAGATAGATAGATAGATAGACAGATAGATAATTTCAGCTCTTTGAATGAAAGGCACAATAAATTAAGTAATAAAGAAACGATCGTAAGCGTGAAAAGGGGAAGAGAAAGTAAAGGAGATTCCCGGCTGGGAATTAGATAAAAGAGCCCAGGTTTAAGAACGGAATGGCGTCTATGTGTGTATAAGGGGTGTTTTTTGAGGGAAATGGTGAATTCAGTAGCCCGGAAAAAAAATTCTGCCCGGAGGGAAAAAAAGGGCCAAATTACCTTGAACTCGTAAGATTCCTCAATAATGACTTCAAGTTTGCGGTGTTCTCCCAAGCTCGGGCACCCCATCTTAGCAACGGCCTCTTCCTCACCCCCTTCGGGCAGCCGGTTCTCATTGGTATCGCCTTGGGAGATAAAAGCAGACAAGAGGCTGGCACTCGACAAGCACAAGGGGAGGCATTTCCGTAAATGGAAATCCTCCCCAAATGAGGAAAAATAAAAAGGAACACAAACTCTGGCAAAAGAAATGTAAGAAGTTGATAAGAGGGGCAAAGAAAGATTTTGAGGAACGCATGACTAGCAATATAAAGAGAAATAATAAAAGCTTCTTTAAATATGTTAGAAGTAGAAAACCTGCCAGAGAACCAGTTGGCCCTCTGGATGGTGAGGGAGGAAAAGGGGAGGTTAAGGAGGACTTGGAAATTGCAGAGAACTACTCCAGATGGAGGGGAGTGGGATCAGGAGACAGATATCTAGTCTTATGCGCTCCCAGACGCATCTGGTGGGGCCACTGTGAGAGACAGGAAGCTAGACTAGATGGGCCTTTGGCCTGATCCAGCATGGCTCATCTTATGTTCTTATGTTCTACAGTAGGACCCCCGTATCCACTGATTCATTATCCACTGATTCAGTTATCCACAGTTGGCAGAGGGAAAAAATTAAATAATTCAGCAGCCACAAAGCAAGCTGTAAAGCAAGCCGTTGTCACAAACAGCAGCTATAAAGAAAGCTATTCTCACAAATAGCATCTGTAAAGTAAGCTACTGTCACAAACAATGGCAATAAAGCAAGCTGCTGTTTCAAAAAAGCAGTCATAAAGCAAGCTACTGTCAGGAAACAGCAGTTTGGGGGGTGGGTGGCCAGGCGTTCTCTCTTATCCACGCTTTTCATTATCCACGGGAAGGCCTGGAACCAATCCCCAGCAGATTTCCCATCCCTTCCTCAGCGACGCTTACCGTGGCGGTAGCCTGTGTCCAGAAGCTCCGGCGGGCCCAGCTCCAGGTGGAAATACTTGTTTTTCTCATACTCTTCGTCGTCAATGATTTTAATCTCGATGTATTTTCTGGGGATGAGAAAGCAAGGGCCAAAGCCCCGGAGAAAGAGTTTTTAAAAACAAAGCCGTCCTCAGATTGAGCATCATCTGCTGTTTGGGCCAATGGGGGGGCAGGCTGGCTTTAAAACCTTGCAAAGGGAGAAGCCAGAGCGCAAATGAGGTGAAATTGACTGTATTTCTGCTTCTCGTACCTCAGCAGGCCTCAGCTGCCGCGGAGGATAGAAATATATTGGATCATTTTCTGCAGGGATCATCATTCTCTCTGTCTCGCGCGCGGCAGCAGCGGCGCAGCAAATGGAAACGTGCCATGCCAAGCTTGGCACAGAACCGAACTGACAAGAAAACATTCTTGCCGCCTTATTTTCCCTCCCCCTCCCCTTCCCCATAGCCGGAGGCTGCTGAAGGGCACAGGAGCAGAAGCAAAATGGAAAAGATGGCAACCCTGCACCGAGGTGCTCCCTCACGAGAGACACACGTGCGTGTCCGTTTTGCTCCTTTCGTGATGAGGGGGCAACGCCAGGACTTTGCCCGAGCCGTCACGCCAAACCTTGTGTTCACTTGGAGCCATCTGTCTTGTTTGTTGCTTAAATACATTATTTTTTTAAAAAGCTGCTAGTGCAAAACAAAGGATGGCTAGAAAACTGAGGGTATCAGGATCTCCTCGACTTAATCGGGCATCATCACCAAGCTCCCCCACTTCCCAATCTCTTTGGGCCATAGACAGACAATTGACCCCCTTAAAAGGCTGAGGTAAATTTGGCACCCCCTCTGCTTTTCACGCTCGCGTGCCAGGCAGATATTGATGAGGTGAAGCGTTTTGAGGGAATAGAAAGAAAGAAAGAAAGAAAGAAAGAAAGAAAGAAAGAAAGAAAGAAAGGGGGGGAGAAATAACCAAGAAAGCTGCTGTGGTGAAATGCCCCATTTGGGTGCTAAAAAATTCACGAGATTGGGCCAATTAAAAGTAAAGTCAACAGAGCCGGAAAGCATGGGGTTTATATATATTTTAATGGACATTTTTAATATGGTTAGATGCTGCAGCATAAAGAATTCAGGTTCCCCTTCCCTCCCTCTTCTCTGGAAGATGTGCTGGCTTCTGGTAGCTCACACGTGTGCACGCGGCTGTGTCCACGCACACGCACTCTGCACTTCTTCACGTCTGACACTCTGGCTTTTCTTCCCCGCTGTTGCAGTCTCCTCACAATCTCACACAGGGGCTGTCTAACTGCGCACACAACACACACACACTGTTCCTTGTTTGTGGCCCACCAGCAGCCACTCAGCCCCACATTTTCACACACTCTGCTGTGCGCCACGGGCAAAATGTGCCACTCTTTTAATGTAACCCCCCCCCAATTCATACACTCACACACACACACACACACACATCTCCCAAACACCACCTCTGCCACTTGCCTCTCCCGGACAAATTAGGTCAGAGCCTGTCAAATTACAGGAGAACGGCTGCCTCAGCCATGGCTTCTGTGGGTGAAAAGATTAAAAATTTTCAAAAATTAATTCCATGCCTCTGACGGAGCCGAAGGGGGAGGGCGAAGGGAGGGGAAAGGCGGGGGGGGGGGAGGCAATAGAGCAGAAAATGCAGAGAAGATGGCCAGGAGGGCTAAAGAAAAGGAGCGTGTCTGGGCGTTCGCGGCTGGCTTGGCGTTGTAACCTCTGGCGTTTCGGCCTAAAGGAAGGGTGCCTCTGAGAACATGCAGAGTGGTGGTGGAATGGAGCCAGGACTCATAGGAGAGAACCCTGGAGCCTTTTAATGTGCAGGGACTCTGGTATGGTTTGCCATTAAGGGCGCTAAGTCCCATTTTCTGAAATTGAAAAGACCCAGAGTGGATCTCTTGCAGTGTCACAATCAGTGGTTGTAGCGGCCCATCTAGTCCAGCTTCCTGTATCTCACAGTGGCCCCACCAGATGCCTCTGGGAGCGCACAAGACTAGATCTCTGTCTCCTGATACCACTCCCCTGCATCTGGCCCTTGAAGAACCCCGATTTTAAGCCTGGAGATGACACACATCTCCATCATGGTTTGTCACCTGGGATGATGGACTTTTCCTCCAGGAATCTGTCCAATCTCCTTTTGAAGGCATCCAGGCCAGATGCCATCACCACCTCCTGTGGCACCCTGAGGTTCTGAGGTCTGGGGTAATCTAAACAAACAAAGAAGCAAGTTCCAATTTCTGCCCTTGGCTGAATCTCCTCCTGTACAGAGGCCAACTTTCTGTTTGAAAGACTGTTCCAGAAATGCCCCCTAGTTGGATGTGCCCAGTATTAAAACACCTGCCAATCCAAGCCTAATTTTAAAAAAAATAAGAATTACAAAGATTATAGAGGGTGGTGGAGTCTCCTTTTTTGGAGGTTTTTAAGCAAAGGTTAGATGGCCATCTGTTGGGTCTCCTGTGTTGAGGGTTCCTGCATGGCAGGGGGTTGGACTGGATGGCCCCTGGAGGTCCCTTCCAACTATAAGATTCTATAAATGCAAGTGCTGACTTCTGCACTGGCAACAGTACCATGACTGCAATTCATGCCACTGAACTTAAAGTTTGAAAGTAATACAGTAGGTTTCTGGCTGATGTCTGCATTTATATCTCTCTGTTCTTTCTTTCTCTCTCTCTCTCTTAGTAAATTCCTGTTTTCCCTTGTCTCTGCATAAGACACCTTACCACCAATACAGTATTCCCCCACCCCACTGTGCTAAACATCCAACCTCTCCCCCCCCCCCGCCACTGCTTTATTTTCTGGCTTGCTTATTGCTGAAATACCTCACCCGCCCTTCAAGGAAAATTCCCTGCCGATTTCCCCAGCCTGCGCCCCCAAAATTACTTGCAAACAAATGGAAAGCCGTTAAAAACCCACAAACAACCTATTAAAAAGTGGCAGGATTCTTATTACGTGGGAGTACTCATACTCTCTGCGGAAATAAAACTGAAATTAAATTCGGGGGAAACGCGGAGAGAAGTTTCCTTAAATCCCGAGCCCCTGATGCGGCTGGATTTTGGGCCAAGGTGATGGTGCTGAAGGGAGGGAGGTAAATCTTTCCCTCGCCTTCGCCCCTCGCTTGAGGCAAGAGGTTGAGAATTTAGGGGTGCAAAGGCAGCCTGAAAGAGACAAAAACAGACAAAAAAACCCCAACCCACTGATTGCTTTTCTCTAATTGGGGTCTTGGCAGGTGCCAGGTGCCCCACTAGCAAAGTCATCAGTGGCTGATGCTCTGAAGCAAGATCAGTTCAGTTGTGTGAGCCACCACGGAGAAGGTCACCATCTATCATATGAGAGCGAGCGAGCAAGAGAGAGGACTCTGATTTTTTTTGGAGGGGGGTCCTCAGCCCCAATGCCCATAACACCGGATCCTCTTTGGCTCCTATTGGCTCTGCCACCTTCCCTTTGTCGGCACCTCTTTTGCTGTCCCTTCCAGGGGAAATACATGTCAACCGGTGCTTGGGAGAGGTTGGTTGGTTGGTTGGTTGGTTGGTTGGTTGGTTGGTTGGTGGTGGTGGTGGTGGTGGTTGTTGTTGTTGTTGTTGTTGTTGTTGTTGTTGTTGATGATGATGATGATGATGATGATGATGATGATGATGATGATGATGATGGCATTACAATGCCCAGAATACCCCCAACAAGGAAGAGGGTGGTGGTGGGCAACCAACCCGGCAAGGCAGTTCTTTGATACAATAGAGTCTGGAGGTGTCCCCAGAGGCTGGAACTCCTTGAAGAAGGGATGGACTCCATGATGATGGTGGTGGTGGTGGTGACAATGATGATGATGATGATGATGATGATGATGATGATGATGATGATTTATTTTATTTTTCGATTTTTATATCACCCATCTAACCTGAAGGCTACTGTGGGAAATTTACAACAACGATGATGATGATGATGATGATGATTTATTTTATTTTATGTTTCAATTTTTATTTCACCCATCTAACCTGAAAGCTACTGTGGGAGATCAACAACAACAACAACAACAACAACTACGATGATGACGATGATGATGCATCCATGCATGCCTTGACCAGAATATCCCCTGATACTCTGGCCTTATACCAGCTCCACTGCAAACAATTAAAAAAATAACAACACACACCATCATCCTCCACCCAGTTTCCACTCAATTCATGTTCCCATCTCCCATTCAGTTGGCTCTCCTCCACCTGCCCTTTCCCGCTCAGGGTGCACTTGCTGGCATCCCGCCCAGTTTGGCCCCGGTTGCCACCACACACACACACACACCGCCGCCGCCGCCGCCGCCATCTCTTACATGGTCTCGTCATTCTGGAACTCCACCTTGCCCGCCACCTCCTCGTAATCCTCTCCGGCCTTGGCCGTGCCCTCGACGGTGTGAAACGGGATGGCCACTCGCCCACGGGCCCCGGATGTCCTCAGCACCTTGATGCGGACGGCGCCCACGCTCTCGCTCACCCGCATGGAGGCCCCCTCGAAGGTGAAGATGCCCGCGTGGTCGTCGTCGAAGATGGTGACGGTGGCCATCTTGGCCGGCCCGAGGCAGGCTTTGGGAGGCGGTTCCGGGCCCGGCTCGGCCCAGGCCGCCCGGACGTTGCTGAGGTGGACGTAGAAGTACTCGTCCTCTTCAAATATGTCGTCGTCAATGATGCCCACCCGCACCTCCTTGTGGGTCTCTCCCGGCTTGAAGAGCAGTGTGCCCTCGGCAAATTCGTAGTCCGAACCGGCATTGGCCGAGCCGTCCTCGGTGCGGAAGTCCACCCGCAGCACCACACGGTTCAGGTCCCCTCCGCGCCGGGCCACACTCAGCACCACCGAGCCGCAGTTTTCGAAGCACTGGTAGTGGGCTGGCTCGAAGCCCACCCGGGTGACCGACTCGTCTTCCTCGGGCCGCACCTCCTGCATGCTGACGGCTTTGCGGGCCTGGTCGGCCGCGTGCTTCTTCAGGATGTTCCCGGCCCCAATCATCATCCGCGTCGCCTGGATGCGGTAGAAAGCCCTGCTCTTCTGCTGTTGGACCAACACGTGGTAGTTGGCCATCTCGATCAGTTGCTCCATGTCCTTCTCCGGATGTCTCTGCTTGAGGTCCCTCAGAGTGCGGGCCATATCTCGGCGAGCTTCGTCGTCCTGGACCTTGACGGCGTCCACCAGCCCTTCCGCTCCTTCTTTCAGGGAGTTGTCCATCTCCACGTCCAGCTTGGGGTAGCCGCTATCCCCTTCGGTCTCGATGATGAGGCCTCGGGCCTTGTCGGCACGATACTTCTTCTGGACATACTTGTAAAACAACAGCCGCCGGTCGGCCAACCAAGCCTGAACCACACACAGAGGGAAGAAAAGGAAGGTGAGGAGCCCTTCCCACAACTCCACGATCCCCGGAGAGAACCAGGCCAGGATGAGGTACAGCCAGATGTAGGCGAAGATGCTCCAGGCCGCGGTGACAAAGAAGACCCGCAGGTGTTTGATGCGCCGGACTTCCCCCTCCGGGACCACGTGGATGCAGACGGCGATGATGACGAACATGTTGAAAGCGGCGCTGCCGACGATGGTGCTGGGGCCCATGTCGCCGGCGTGGAAGCCGTGGCCCACAATCTCGATGATAGAGAGGAGGATCTCTGGAGCGGACGATCCCAGAGCCATGAGGGTCAAATTGGAGACCGTCTCGTTCCAGATGCGGATGGTGGTGGTGGTGGTCTCGCCGTTGGGCTTCTTGATGGTGATCTCCCTCTCCTGCGAGGTGATGACCTCGATGGAAGCCATGAAGCGGTCGGCGATGATGGACATGCCCAGGAACATGTAGATCAGCGCCACAAAGTAAACGATGGCCCGGGCCACTTTGTCGCCCACGGAGGGGTTCTGGGGGAGCCACACGGGGAGGATCACGCCTTCCTGACACTCCGTGGCCTCCTGGCACTTAGCGCTTTGGTTGCCACCCTCGGCGGATGCTCCCCCACTCCCTGGCGGGCCCAGGTGGTCATCAACCGTTGCCAGCGGCGAGGGGAGAAACAAAGCCAAAAGCAGGGCCGAAGCCTTCAGACGAGGAGAGAGACGGGACATGATGAAGGAGGAGGAGAGAACCTATGAGGGAGGAAAAGAGGAGAGCACTTTGTAGGCAGAAGATGTCAAACAGCCAAGCTGCAGATGGGGATTCTGTTGGAGTTTTTACAACCTTGCATGCAGCCTGTAGTATGTTTCCCTGGGCGGGACCTTTGACTGCCAATCGGTCCAGCACTAACCAATCATTCCTTCCCTGCCTCTGAAGTCAACCAGAGCCCCACCTCTCTGCTCTGTTCCTTTCTGCCTCTATCTAGACCCTGTTGGAAGCAGTCGCCTGTGGCTAAAAACAGACCTTGTCTTCCTGGACTTCAGGAGGATTCGGTGCTTTCAATTTCTGCAAGTCTTGGGCAAGATGTTTCAGAAACAAGCTGGCTCTTGAGCTCTCTTCCCTTTTTTTTTTACACCTTCTCCCAAAAAGGGGGAGACAGCACCCTGTTGGTTCCCCTCCCCCAGTCTCATCACTCCCCCATCACTGCCATCAACTGATGCTTATAAATATATCCCATTCAAATCCACCAACACCTCCCTTCTAAGCCTTGGAATAGCAGCCCAAGCGGCTCGCTATCTCTCTTCCACGCTCGCTGGCTGATGACAAAAAAAGCCCCCGCAAGATCGCACCCTTATGTCTCCGTTCGTTTCGGCTCTAATAATAATTAAGCGCTCTCAGTTTCCTGTCTTTGCAGCCACCGGGGCCGATCAGAACCTCCCGACCTTCTCAGGAATAGGGACCGAAAGGGGGGAAATGCAGGAAGGAAGGCAGGCAGGCAGGCAGACAGAAAACCCACAACATCTACAGCTGTCCTACTTCTCATGCGCTCCAAGTATTCCTCTCTCTCTTTTTTTTCTCCCCTCTCCTCTGGCAGGCGACCAATTATCGCTTTACAAGAGAGAGGCTGCATCCTGTCTGATGTGGTCGGACTGCAGATTGTCTCTCGCTGGCCTTTTTGTGCAAGGCCGGGAAAGGAGAGGGGGAGGATGGCGGAGGAAGAGGGGGGGCACGTTTGCGCACTCCGAATTTGGGGAAGGCGACGTGGGAAACCGTCCAATTATGTTTCGGCCGACGGCCGGCATGCGACAACAACACCTCTGAGTAAGGGGAGCAGGGTGGTGCCTGTCTGTTCTTTCTGTTGTGCTGGTGCGGCTCGTTGTGGATGTTACCGAATCATCCTAGAATAATGGAGCAATCCGTCTCTGAGGTACTACCAAGGTTCAATCCGCGACAAATGTCAAGGTATAAGCACCTTTAAGCGGGGAGCTTGGTCTTTCCATAGAATCATAGAATAAGAGAGTTGGAACGAGCATCTAAGGCAGGCATGTCCAAACTTTGGCCCTCCAGATGTTTTGGACCCCCAACTCCCAGAGTCCTTTGCCATTGGAAATACAGCCATGGAATTCTAATTCTTTTCCTTTTAATATCGTGAGACACCTTGCGTTCCCTTATTGGGAGAGAAGCGGCATTTAATTAGAACGGACCAAATAACAAACAAAATATGCCGAGTTATTTTGACGCTCGACGCCAGAAAATCCCCCCACCCCAATGGCTTCTCCATCTCTGGCAGTAAAAAAAAACAACTGCAAATTATTTTTTAACCTCACCAATGCAAATTTGGGGTCTGAAAAAGATGCCCCCTCCCACCTCACGGCAGGGCTGGCTCAAGCAAGGGGAATGCCCGGTGCCAACAGAACTGGGGTGTGTTTGATGCACCGTTGGCCTCCTGGCCCGTCTGTGACTTCCCAAGCAGACTGGCAGAGCGGCGGGAGTCAAAACTGACCAGATTAAGACCACCAGGAAAGTGATCAATTTATCAAGGCGTAAAACTGCCTTCCTGATGGGTTTAATTCCTGCTGGTTGATGGAAGATGAAAGCTCGTCTCTCTGAGGAGTGGGGGCTTCCCTTTCTCTTGTCCCAGGATCCCCTGTCCACCACCACCACCCCTACTTTCCCCACAACCAGCTCTGCCCTAAACTGGCCCCTTATGTCCGTTCGGTTAGGCAATCTGGCATTATAATCCCTGCCATTAATCCACCCGCGGCTGTTTGTTCTGAGCTGTAAGTATGGTGATTCCCCATTATTCTCCTTCTGCTCTCCTTCCCCCCCCCCAGCGAAGTTGCTCCATGGGTCCTCCCACACACATGTGCACACACACACATACATGGATACACACACACTTCGCTGCCTTCCTCCCAACAAGGACGGCTCTATGAAATAAATGATTCCCCCTGCAATGGGGGAAAAAGGAGCGGATGCCTTCGCTGGTCTGGATTGGAATGCAGAAAGGGATTTTAAGATTCTGGACCTCATTGTGTTATTGGGGGGGGGCAGCGTTGAATTAGTCGTTCCTATGTATCCCGTGGGGTTAATGATCCTGATGTCAGGGTGGTAGTGGTGGTGGTGTCTTGGAATCCTCTCTGGCAGGGGTGTCCAAACTTCAGCCCTCCAGATGTTTCGGACCACCACTCCCAGAATTCCAAGCCTGTCTTGCCAATGACAAAGGACAGTGGGAGTTGTGGTCCGAAACACCTGGAGGGCCGAAGTTTGGACACCACTGCCGGGATTGGGAGTGCAAACTTTAAAGGCTCTCTCCATGGTGCTGAAAGGTTGGCAGGCTTACACTCAGGAACACCTTGGCTCAAACCCAGTGCAGAAACCCAGGTTTCTGCTTCTTTGGTCCCTGTCACGGTGTGTATTTCTCCACTGCCATGTTGATGGGACATTTTGCTTATTCCTTGGAGGGCGGTGCCTCTGCACCCCACCCCATGGGATACCGGAGGAGAGTTCTCAGGGTGACCAGAATAGAGGAGGGAGCAGGTAGGCCCTGAATCAAATCAAGCCTGAGGCAAAGGTGTTGAGACTGTGGCATATCTGGACTCTCCCAGAGAAGACAGGGATGCTGGGAAAGCCAGAAGGCAGCAGGAAGAGAGGAAGAGGAAACGGGAGAGAGACCAACTCAATAAAGAAATAAAGGAAGCCACAGATTAACAGCAGGTTTACACCTCACGGCCAGCAAGAGACACCGAAGGAGGCGAGGATTTGTGAAACCAGGGTGGTGCTCTCTTCCTGAACCAGATGCAAGGGGGCACGGTCCTATTCCGACATGCCATCCGCTACTTCACACCATCTTTCCTAGGGCAGCACCTACGTACTTTCGGCTGCCGTGTCCCTGCCGCACATCAGACGCCGTGACGAATTCAAGAGCAGACAGAAAGCGCTCGTTGATGAGAACAGCGCACGGAGTGGCCGCCAGGAAGGTGGCACTGAATCCAGCTCAGATGTGAAAGGGCTGAGGGTGCACAAGGCGCATCCATGTGCGACGGACGCATGGCCAGGGGCGGGACAGACTTCTGCGGGGCTTATCCTTCTGGAGTCGGCCCGGCCAGCATTCCTCTTGCCCTGTGGGATTCTTTGCTTGCCTCTTAACCATGTAACCTTTTTCTAGATGGACTGGCGTTTCCTGACATGTCCAGACCCGATGCCTTCAGTATGCAAGCACCAAATCCGGTGCAGCAATCTATAAACACAGTGTGTCCTGATGCTTCACCTGTCTTAGACTGAGGGGGTGGGAGGGAAGATGGGGGTGCAATGGAGGAATCGTGCCCCTCGCCTCTGGCTTGGGAAGAGCACGCAGGAGCCAGCGGTGTGCAGAGCACACAGCAAGCCTGGCTGTTTTCCCCGCGCACATCCTCGAGGGGCAGCGATCTGCTCGCTCCGGAAGGAAGGCAGACATAAGAACTTAAGAACCTAAGAAGAGCCCTGCTGGATCAGGCCAAAGGCCCATCGAGTCCAACCTTCCGATTGTAACCTCTTCCGGGCACACGCCGGGCCTTTGCATCGCACTGGCGAGGGCCAACTCCCCGAACAGCATCCCTGGGGCATCGCCCCGTCCAAGTGGGGAGGAGGAGATGATGCCTGGGCCGCTAAGACGGGAGAGGCACCCAGGGGAAGAGCGACACCATGCCCGAGGCCCTGGCACCACAGCGGCGTCTTGGCCCACCTACGGGCTGGACGGCAGCCAAGCGGCCCTGAGGCCATCCGGCCAGAAACACCGGCACCCGTGCTTCCCTCCTGCAGGCCGAGTGGGAATTCTCAGTGCCACCTTTAACCGTTTAAGCCATCGCCCTGGCACCTTTCAGAAGCACCTCCTCCACGTGCATCGGACAAGAGGAGCTCCCCTATTTTTTTTGGGGGGGGGAAGATGAGTTAAACATACTCTCTTGCCCCCCCCCCCCGCCTGCCCGTGCCAGTTTTAGGGCACCTAGGCTCTTTAGCATGCCTGTGTGCCTATCAATTCCCCGGTGCCCTGTTCAGTATGTATGCCGCAAACGGCAGAGTCCCGCGCACCAACCCGGATGCCAGCGTGCATGCACACACACGCACACACACACACACACACACACACACACACACACACACACACACACGCACACATGCTCCACAGTGGACATTGTGAGCCAGCAATAAACCTTTTCTTTTACAATCGGAGCTCGGTCCGAGCGTTCTGGTAGGTAGGCACAGGCTGGGCTCCCCTTCCCTCTGGAAACCAACCCCCCCAGTACCCACATGCCTGGCAGCCAAGTAGAAACCTCTGAGATCCCCCCCCCTCCATGTGCCAGGCAGTGCAAATGTCCTCCACCCAGGCCCCCTCCCTTGTGGGTGCCAGGCTGTGCCTCTGCCTGCTCTGGGGCCTTTCCACCCCCCCGCCCCCCCGCTTCCCTTTGGGGCAGATCTGCTAGAACCCTGTAGCTTTGCTCCCTTCCCCCCCAAAAAAAATCAGGAACCATCCCCCTGACAGCCCACCTCCAGGAAATAAATCACACCTGGCATGCAGGGTTGAGGTGGGGCAGGGGGCGAAGGGGTGGGGGGGTGAAAGGGAGAAGGAAAGGGGGGGTTTCCTCTTAACAAATAATTTTTTAAAAAGCCTGGCCATTAAAAACCTGCCAGATTTGGTGGTGTTTGTGCTGGGATTCCTGGACCGCCCGGGCTTTGGGGGGGGGGGGGTCAGTATGTGTGTTAGAGCTGTTAGAGCATTGGCCAAGAGAAAGTAGAAGCGAGAGACCTGCAGTGTGTGTGTGTGTGTGTGTGTTTGGGGTGGCTGAGAGGCTCCGTTCTTCGCTGGACCCGAAACCAACTCTGGGGGTGGGCCCCTTGGGTGTTTCGAGTGGTGTGGATGAAAACACTCGCTCTCCCCATCATCACTTCCCCTCCATTCCCATCATCCTAGGGAACCCCCCCCCCACCTCCAATGCCTCCTCATCCAAGCACGTCAAGGAAGCAGAATGGGTGCACCCCCCCCCCAATATATATATATATACAGTGCCTTTGAAATTTGCCCTAGTGGCTTCCACGGTTGCCTCTAAAATTTCCAAAACAAGCCAAAACAAAACCCCAAGCCATTTTGTGGTTGTGCATAGCAGACACACAAAATGCATCTTTCCAGGTTGCCATTCAGCGACACATCTTTTCTTGGAGAGGAAAGCAAATCTATAGAATTAATGGCTGGCTGTGGGGGGGTGAGGAGGAGGGGGGCAAATCGGTCCATCCCAAGTCTTTTGCTGAGTTGCATCTGGAGAAGCCTCCACTGTGTCTGCCAACCGAACAACTTCCCTTTCTCTATAGATACAATATTCTTTCTATATATTCTTCTCCCCCCCCACCCACCCACACACACAACTCCAACCCTCCCCCGGAGACGCCACCAGCACCCCCTCGGTTGTCGTCGCGGCCCCCCACCACCACCAACCCCCCCACTGCTCCTTACCTGGTGGGTGGGAAGGCGTGCGCCCTGGGGGGGGTGTCCCTTCCTTGCTTGCACCCTGGTGTCAGATCCGTGCCAAGCTCCGCCGGCGGGGGAAAGTGGCAGGGCGCTGTGCGCTCGCGGGTGTGTTTGTATTTGTGGGTTGCATTTGGGGAGGGGGGGAGCGTGCAGAGGTTTGGATCGGCGGCCGGTAGAGGGGGGGGGTGAGGGTTAGGCGCTGAGTTGTCTGTTTAGATCACTTGCCCATCTTGCAGGCGAGCTGATCTCTCGATCTCTTTCTCGCGCCCCCCCCTCCGCACAACTCCAACCTACTTGAGGGATGGAGGGAGAGAGAGAGAGAGGCGGTAGGACGTGGGATTTAGAACTAGGATGATGATGATGATCGTGATGATGATTTGGGAGAGCTGGGGGGGGGGCGGGCAGGGGAGGAGAGCCAGGACAATAGATCGGATTCTCTCTCTCTCCCCCTTTTTTATTTTTATTTTTCGGCTCTCTTTCCCCCGCTCCCCCCTTCCCACCCACCCCTCTCTTATTTAGCCTCCCTCGCCTTCCCTGCTTCCAGCCGGTCCGCCGGTCCTCGGGGCGGTTTGTGAAGAAGAAGATGAGGAGGATGAGGAGGAGGAGGATGATGGGGTGGAGACGTCCGGCATCCGTCGCCGCTCTTGCTCCACCCTGGAGAAAGAAAGGCTGGTGGAAAGCCGCGGGGGGGGGGGAGGGGAGAGAGAGAGAGACCGCGCGCAGCTTCTGCAATGGAGTGATGATGATGATATGGGGGGTGGGAGTTTGCTGCTGATGCTACACTTCTGATGGCTCTGTCTCTCCCCCCTCCCCAAATTAGAAAATCCCCTTCTTTCCGGGACCCCGGGTAGGATGCTTTGCCCCCCTCCACCTCCCCAAATATCCCCTCCACCTCCCCCCCCCCACCACCCAAGCATCCGCCCTTGGGACCCGTTGTACGCCTGCCCTAAAAGGGATTTTTTTTTTAACCCTGGAGCGGTGTTGTGGAAGCATCCTAAAAGCTAGGACGGATTTAAAGGCGGTGGGAGAAAGAAGAAAAAGAAAGCAGAGGAGGGGGGCGAGGGGTGGGGGGAGATTTGGGGTCCCTCGCCCCCCCCCCATACACCCACCCTATGGGTAAAAGGAGCAGGGCCAGCAATTCCATGAGGCATCTTCTTTAAGGAGCCACATTCCCCGGGGTTGGAAATGAACTCGAAAGAGATTGTTAGGAATCCTCCTGGGCCGCCTCTGGTCCCCCCATCCGCAAGGCATAAAGAGCATCCTAAAGTTCTCCGACCACCCCCCCCCTTCGCCGACCTAGGCAGGTTCTCTGCCCATTTTCTGGACAGACAGACCCCACTCTAAATTAAATTATAAGAAGGGGGAGTTTGCCTCCCCCACAAAAAAAAAAGCCCCTGTGATATAAAGTGGGTTCAACAGGAAAAACGGCAGGTACTATAAAACAGCAGTTTATTCCCGGCCAATCTTCCTCCCATTTTCCTGTTAAAGGGAACACTCCCGTTAGGAGGACTAGATGACCCATCACTCTGTTTCCCCTGGCCCATTCCCCAAGACACAACAGGCCCAAACTCGGAAGCCCTATGGGCAGAGGGAACCTCCCGGAGAACCAGGGGCCGGCGGAACTCCTCGCTACCGCCGTCATCATCCTCCACCCCCCCCCGGGGGTCTTGGCTACCTCCTCCAGGTGAGGACTGACCTGTGTGGGGCCACATTAACCACCCCCGCCACCACCCCAGCCACGCTCCCCCCTTCTCCCTGGCCAGCCCAGCCTGGGTTAGTTTAATTTTATTTTCTCTTTCTTCTGCCTTCGCCCTATTACTGGAGAGGCCACCTCGTCTGCATTCCGGTCACGGAGTCCCTTTCTCTCTCTCTCTCTCTCTCTCTCTCTCTCTCTCTCTCTCTCTCTCTCT
>JAHTLZ010000098.1:887563-898273 GCA_023846285.1 Phrynocephalus versicolor | reverse complement strand
TCTCTCTCTCTCTCTCTCTCTCTCTCTCTCTCTCTCTCTCTCTCTCTAGCTGCGGCTCCTGCCTTTCCCGTGCCAAGATGGTTTGGGGGCTGGAAAGAGAAGGAGGAGGAGGAAGAGAAAGGAGAGAACGCGGCGGCTGGAGGGTCAATAGTGGTGGAAATTTAGGTTCGGTTCCCGCCTGCCGCTCCCCAGCGAATTATTGGCGTTTATAGACACCAAACCCTGTAGGTTATGATGCAGAGCCGTCTCGCGGTGCTGTGCGCCCTTCCAGACCCTTTCATGGCTTCCTCTACCTTTTTTTTTTTTTTTTGGACAGAGGCTTGGGGGGGGGTGGAATGCGCGCGTGCATTCAGACGTGACGAGCCCCGACACGCGTCCCTTTGTCCCTGTCCTCGCTCCCGCCGCGGCGTCCTTACCCGATGCCGGGGCAGGCTGTCGGGAGAAGCGCAGTCGCCTGCCAACCCCACCAGTCCCTTTGACGGCCAGGAGGTGGGGATGATGGTTGGGGTAGTAGTGCAAGGCAGGCTTGGATCGGCGGCGCAAGGGCGCCCGTCCCTTAACCTACTTGCGTGTGCGCCTGTGTTGCCCGCTGCCCGTTCATGGTCGCTGGGGTTGCCTGTTGGAGGTGGAGGTGGTGGTGGGATCGAGTGGATCCCCCGTGTTCTGGCATCTGTGGCTGATCGAGAGCTGTTTTAAACGGGGAAAGGAGCGACAGATGGACGGGGAAGAGATTGTCCATCTCACGGTGTAGACTGGAATCCCTAACCTTAAAAGAGGGGGGTGCTTTTAGGGAAGAGGGTTATGCAAACCAGAAAACCTTGCAGTGGGGAGGATCAATTACATATACGAGGTATATAACCTTTTTTTTAGCTTTGGATTTTTTTTTGGGGGGGGGTCATAAGATCCGGAATTTGGCGAGCGGCGTGGAACATGGCCATTTCTAAAGAGACTTCTCCCTGCGTCTTCTTCACCCCACTCCAATGAAAAAGCTGTTATCTACAATTATTCTGTGTGTTTTCTGGTCCTCTCCCTTTTCACGCCGCCGAATTGGGTTTTTTTTTTTAACGGCGGTGTGTGGCGCCCCCTGATGGCTCTTTGTCGCCACGGCAGAGGACCGGGGGCTGTGCATTGCCCCCCCCCTCCCCAATCCTAAAAAATAATTATATTTGGCAAAGAAAGAAGCTGGAGAGGGGGTGGAGAGGTCAAAAAACTGATTTTTTTTAAATTCATTTTTTTGCCAAACGTATTAAACTTACACAACCTCTGCTTGGGTCTCAGTCCAATTCGGATCCGAGGATGTTTTATTGGAAGGACAATTTGGTTCCCCGTTGCCAAATCTGTTCTGGCAGAACTGTAACCTGGTTGTTGTTTTTTAAATGATAGTAATAACAATAATGAGGCAAATTAGATTACACTGCAGGGAGTGACAATAAGACCCCTAGAGATTCCTTCAAGGCATTCCAAGAAAGACTTTGAGGCAATCATCACTGCGTCCTGGGCTCTACCCATTAGGTTGGGAAAAACTAAATTTTGCACTATAATGCCATATAAACTGGGGGTGATGAGATTTGTTGTCCATGAATACAACGTACTGTACTTTGGCGTCCTTGCCAAAAAATGTTTGGGGGGGGGGAGTTATATTTGGACTTATAACACCATGTAAACTGGGGAGAATGGGAGTTGTTGTCCATTAATGCAATATATTTGGCATTCTGGCCTACCTAGGTCGTCGTCCTGTTTCCCACAACAGCCAACCAGATCCTCTGGAGCGGAGAGGGGTGTTGTTGCTTTGGATTACAGTTCCCATATTCCGTAGGTCACACAGCCGTAGCTGGCCAAGGGGATGATGGGGCTTTTATTCCAAATGGGGACTCTTTATAATAGCCACTGCTTGGTGAGGCCTGGGAGTATATAGCCCACTCTGTGCAGAGTACGCTTGAAATGTCAAGTGTCACAACATTTGAGGAACAATGCTGGGGCATTTTGCAATTTCAGGTTGGACTCCTCTTCTGGCTGCCAAGCGGAATTTTGGGGAAATTATCGAGCAGAATAGCTTCACGTTCTCCTGAGGAGACCACCCCTTTCTGACACCAGCTGGCACTTGCCATCTCAATATAACTCACTCTGAGACCATCAGTATATAAGAGAAAGAATAAAAAGCTTCCATTGCTTACCATTGGAAAAACAGCAAACAGCAAACGGACAAACACAACTGCTTTCAGCAACAGGCTCCCAACAGAGGAAGAGAAGGGGGAAAGAACCAAGCAGAAAGTAAGATGAAAAGGGCCCCTGATAATTCATTTGGAAAACAGTTTTTATATCTGCCTGGATGTTGAAGAAAGCTGGAAGGGAATTCCACTGAGTCCCCGCCCCCTTCTAAAGCCACGCCCCCCTCTCCTTTTATTTTCCCAGGCTTGCTGATTGGGTGGCCGTCGGTGTCCGCCTCGGGTGTGCTTTTGCATTCACACGTATCCTGTGGGGCGCCATGGAGGAACGCGAGCTCCCCGGATCCTGGTAAGTGAAGGAGCGGGAGAAAGCGGGTCGAGGAACCCTCGGTGGCTCCCCACGCTTTGCAAAAATGCGAATTAACTATATATATATAGAGGGGGGGGGCTGGCGTTTAATGCACGCGCAAGCAAGCGTTTTCACGATCCGTTTGCAGGTTTCTTGCTTCTGGCCTTGCATGGACTCGGGCGGTTGAATTCCTGCGGGTCTGCGGGCGCGGGGTTTTGGCGATGCTAGCAGGATCGAGCTTATTATTTGGCCTCGTGATCGGGGCGGGAGCGGGCGTTGCGCCTCCAGATGTGTTTGGACTTCAACTCCCATGATCCTTTGCCACTCCCCTCCCCCCCCCCGCTGGAAGGGCAGGAGGAGGACCAAATACAAATGTGGAACAGATTTTATCCAGGCGTGTCCAAACTTTGGCTCTCCTGATCTTTTGGACCCCAACTCCCAGAATTCCAAGCCTGTATTGCCGACGGCAAAGGACTGTGGGAGTTGTGGTCCAAAACATCTGGAGGGCTGAAGTTTGGACATGCCAGTTTTCTACCTTTAAGAGCAGGAGCAGCGTTCCTTAGCACTGTCCTAAATTGGTTGTGCCTTTTATGTGTGGTGAAGTTGCATCTAACTCAACAACCCTTGCAGGGGTTTCCCAGGTAAGGGAGATATTTCAACTTAAGTTAGGAGCAAAGCATTAGGAGGGATGAGATGATCTGGACTACAAACACCATAGTTCTCAGTTCCTGCCTATCTATTCCCCTGGGGAACACTTATTATTTATTTATTTATTTATTTATTTATTGCACTTATTGACCGCACCGACTGTCCCAAGGGGAACACTTAGGTCTTGGCAAGGTTAAGTAGATGTGTCAAGGGCAGAGAATGATGGTGTTTGTAGTCCCAGGAGAAAAAAAAATCCCATGCTTAGTGATCATGCCAGGCTGAAGTTCAATGCGACTCGGTGAGAGGAAGGCCTGTAGCCATCCCAGCTTCTGTTTCGTTTTATGACTTTCAGTCGACGCGTCTTTTTAATTTGCATCCAGTGGCATTCTCGAGATCCTAATGCTGCCTTTTCCCGCCCCCCCCCCCCCATCCAGGGTGCCCGAGCGTGCCGTGTGGCTGAATTCCGGGACGCCCATGCCGCTTCTGGGGTTGGGCACTTTCCGTTTGAAAGGCGAGGAGGCAGTGCGCCAGAGCTTGGACGCCGCTCTGGAGAACGGCTACCGCTTGGTGGACACGGCCGCCGTCTACGGCAACGAGGCCGCCCTCGGCCGGGCCTTGCGGGAGCTGCTGCCACGCCACGGCCTCGCCCGCGGGGATGTCTTCCTGACCAGCAAGCTGAGCCCGAGGGACCACGGCGAAGGTCCGGCGGAAGCCGCTTGCCTCGCCAGTCTGGAGCAGCTGGGCTGCGACTACCTCGACCTGTACCTCATCCACTGGCCGGGCACGCAAGGCCGCCCTCAGGACGATGCCGGGAACCGAGAGCGGCGGCAGCAAAGCTGGCAGGCCCTGGAGCGATTGCACGAAGCCGGGAAGCTGAAGGCCATCGGAGTCTCCAATTACACCCTCCGACACCTCAAGGAGCTGCTGGCCGGTTGCCGGGTCCCTCCGGCCGTTCTCCAGGTGGAGCTGCATCCGCAGCTGGCCCAGCCCGACCTGTTGGATTTCTGCCGCCAGCAGGGCATCCACGTACAAGCGTATTCTTCCTTGGGGACCGGCTGTCTTGTGGAGCAGCCCGAGGTGGTCGAGGTGGCCAGGAGGCGAGGACGCACCCCCGCGCAGGTCCTGCTCCGCTGGGCACTGCAGCGAGGGGTGAGTGTCATCCCCAAATCCGTGTCCCCGAGCCGGGTGGCCGAAAACGGTCAACTCTGGACCTGGGAGCTGAGCCCGATGGACATGGAAGAACTGAGAGCTTTGGATTGTGGGAAGCATTACTGCTGGGACCCCAGCGGCGTGGCCTAGGCGTGATGGGCAGGCCGGAGGGAGATGAAAAGGAGCACAGGCTGGATGTTTTCCCCTGAATATCCAGAAATTCTACATTTGAAATGTGCCTCTTTCAAAAGATTTTAATGGCCCGGAATCAGAAGGCCAAAAAGCTGACAAGAAACGCCTGTTTCGCTCTTCTTTATATACGCTATCCAGAAATGCAAGGTTGGGGGGGGGGTTAGTATTTAGAAATCCCCCCCCCCCCCCCGGCCAAAGTTTGATGACTTGTCTCTGCTTCAAGATCTGTTTCCTACCCGCAAAGAGTGTCCAAACTTCAGCCCTCCGGATGTTTTGGACCACAGCTCCCAGAATGCCAAGCCTGTCTTGCCAATGGCAAAGGACTGTGGGAGTTGTGGTCCAAAACATGTGGAGGGCCGAAGTTTGGACACCACGGCCCTTAAAGGAAACTGGTCCCGTATAATGACGTCCCAATGAGCCGGAAGTAACGACGTTTAATTTTAATTACAGTTCATACAAATTTCTCCATAGGGAAAAAGAAAAGACACTTCAGAGTCGTTAGGACAATAATTAACGCAATGGTGGTGCCTTCCCCTTTTAGAAAGACTGCCTCTTGGGTTGGGGATGGGAAGCACCCCTAAAAATGAGGGGCATAAGACCCTATAGGGGTGAGGGAAGCTGAGAGTATATGATGTCGTGTAAAGAGGGGGGAAAATTACACTTCTTCAGCGTGTGAGGCCGGTTTCTCCATTGTGGCACCTTCCAGGGGGGTTTCTACTACAGCTGCCATGATCCCCAGGTTGGGGTTTATGTAGTCCACAGTGCCCCCCCAAAGGATGCCAGTACAGGGAAGGCTGGTCTATGAGAAACATTTTTTGGAGGGGGAGCAGAGGGGGAAGACCCCGACCTATCCCCAGGGTATTTGGGAACATCATGAGAAATGAAAAAATGTGCCACTTGGACCCCCACAGGTTGAACCTGTCCCCCCCCAATCCCACTCCACCCTTTAATTCCCAGGTAACAGACAGCAGCAAAAAAAACACGCAACCCACCCAACCCCATCCCCACCCAACCCCCCCTCAGGTCATGAAGGACTTCTGGGCATCTCGTTCCCTGGGGAACTTCGGCGCCACCACGACTGGAGGGTCTCCTTCCACCCCGAGGTCCGCTGGAGTTGGGTAGCCGTCCCTGCGCTCTTCGGCCGAGGCATTTTCTGTGGAAGGAAGGAAGGGAGATGGGAAGGTCACCTCTTCCGCCAATACCCTGGATTGGCTTTCCCTGCCGACAGCGAGACCCGAGAAGCTGGACATTCCCCCACCCTCGGAACCCACATCTGTTTGCTTCCTGCTTCCTTCCGGATGGGAGACCGTCTCCTCCAATAAGTGCCAAATTGTGGGCGTGCATATGTGTGTGGGCGCGCAGGGCTAGGTTTGCACACCAACTGGACGAGCTTCAGCCATGGGGCTTCTGAAGTTTCCGTTTCTATCTTCCGAAATTTCGAGGCCAACGCCCCCTCGCCTTTCACGGCGGCGGCGGCGGGACAAGTCGCACAAGGGCTGAAAGGTTCCCCTTTGGCGCGATGGGCCAAAGCACAGGAGAGGGGCCAGAGTATGGGGAAACACCCGTGGGGTTTCGCCCTTAACACAGCCAGCAAGATTCGGTCGCAAGTGTTTATCTAACAAAGCTGCAACATTTTTTTTTGGGGGGGGGACACACATGCCGGGGCGCCTTCAAAACGTGGCAGAAGGAATTGAACCCTGGGATGTAGCCGAGACGGGTTCTACCAGGAAGGAGAGATGGCCCTGTTTCCCTAAAAACCCACATCTAAGGTGCAGCAAAGAGAATTGTGTCCTGAATAGGTTGACTGGTGGCTGTTGTCGCTTCCTGCATTTTATGGCTCATTTATTGCAACATCAGAAGAATGAGAAGAAGAATCTTCCTTCCAGTTTTTTTTTTTTTGCCAAATTATAGCAGTGGCGTGATGTCGGTGATAACATCAGTGTGCCTAGCATTGCAACCCCTTGCGCCTGTTTGCACCGATTTCAGTGGGAGAGTATAAATGCTGCTGGCATTCTGAGCATCATCTGATAAATGTATCCCAGTAACAAATACGGGGCAGCATCACTGCTGATTACAGCCAATAAGCAACAAGTGCTGCTTAGATCTATCACCCGACAGTGCTTAAAGCACTCTCTGGGCAGATGATGGTTTAATTCCACAGCTGCACTTTGCATCCTCTACCAGCAAGCACGGTATTCAATTTACCAACCATGGAAAGACACGGTGTGAACCCATTGCTGGCTTGCCGGGACTGAACCCGGATGGTGAGCAGAGTTTGAACTGCAGCAGTGCAATTTAACTGCCCTTCGAGCAAGATGCAACGAGTCCTTTCCACACTGCCCTACCGGGGATCGTGTGTTTCCTTTGGGGCAACCTGCCTTCCAAAAGCTCTCTCTCACCTGCAGCGCCCCATGAAATTCGTCGCTCATCCTGCGCAGCTCTCGCCCGTAGCGCTGGGCCGCCCACAAGATGGGAGGGGCGGAGCGGGAACGGGCCCGGAAAGACGTCCCGAACTCATCGGGGGTCTCTGGATCTGGGAACGGAGGGTCTGATCCGATGCGGCGCCGCAGCTCTGACAAAGAGGAAGCCAAAGGAGAGAGGAAACAGACGTCAAACCTGAGCCAGAAAATAAGCATGTTGAAAACAAAGTAAATATAACTACAAATAAAACCCTAACTTGAACCCTAATTTGAAAATTCCTCTTGCCTTCCTCTGCTTTGGATGCGGGACGTTCCAGACAATCGCCTGCAACCCAGCGGGGGGGGGAGGGAAGGAGGGAGAGCCACCATTGGCTCACTTGTGATCATGTGACCTGCTCCAGCGCTTATATATCAAGGCACTGCTTGTGGATCGAGGCGAAATTTAGAAGAAACGTTTGCTTATCTTGCAAAACACTCTTAAACCAAGTTACTCCTAAACCAAAGGGATTGCTGTGTAAGTCTTTAAGGGAAGCTCTCAGCAAACCGTCACTTTCATCATATTTTATCATGCCCTTAGCCAATGGGTCACGCCACTGGTTTTTCAGAATGTGGAACGCCGAGCAGCCCTCCTCCGTAGGGCGAGAAATATTCAAAGTATGGATCTTGGGGTGGCATGAGAAGATGCAGGGGGAATCTCACCTTTGCCAGGGACTCACCTGGATTCTCACCGCTAGCCGGGCTCTCCAAACCCTTGTTCTCTTCGGCTCTGCCACTCCAGCTTAGGTTAGGATCGGGTGGCTCCTTCTCTGCCCCTGCGAAGGCCTCGTCGTCATGGTATTCGGCAATCTGGAACATGGTCAAGGGCCTGGCATGGCCCCCACCCTGCAACCGGCCACTCTCCAAGGGGTCCACGCGGTTGGCTGCGGAGGAGAAGGAAGCCGGGCGATCAAAACAACAGGATATTACCTCAGACGTGGAGTCGGTCGGCGGCTAAGGCACGGTTTAGTCACCCGTGAACCAGGAAGTTTACGATTCAAATTTTCGCTCCCCGCTGCAAACATGTCAAGGCAAGCTGTGTCCTCTGTTTTTTTTTTATTCCTCTCACCTCTTGTGCAAATACCCACAAGAGCAGATGGTTGTGTGACTCACAAGGTTGCATCTAGGCAGAATTTGGTGAAATACGCTCAAGACTAATCCGGCTGGGTCAGATCAGGGGATGTGTCCACACTAAAAAAAACCCCACAATTTTTCCAAGCTCTGGATGAGTCTGTCTCCCTTAAGGCCAGGGTTTTGATTGTGGCTGCTCCTTTGTGTGTTCAGGTACACTGCTCCCAAAACATGGGTGCTCCACGCCACCTATCCCTGCTTTTTATTTATTCGCCCAAGCCTCCCGCCACCCTACCCATGGCTCTCCCTTGCCTCTGCATCGCCTGCCAACATCCTCCCGGCTTAGGAAAGGAGGCGGCGGCGTGGGGCGCAATGATCGCGATTTGCGTCCACCCTCTGCTTGGGAGGGGTGTGTGTGTTACCTTTTCCAAAGAGAAAGGCGGGGTTCAAAAAATACTCAAAAATCAACCGATCAATCCAATTGCAGGAGGCATGGCTCAAATAAAATAAGTTTATTAATGCATTGGGGGCGGGGGGGGGCTCCTGCTTTTGCGCGCCAGACCATGCGTAATTTTGCAAACCTCTCCGGTTATTCCGATTTTTATCATCATCATCATCATCGTCATCATCACGATTATCCCTCCACCCCACCTTCCCTGCAGCCTCCTAACCTTGAAGCCAACTGCCCCCTCCCTTCCTAGCTCTCTGCTCCCTCTCTCCACCCCTTTTGCCCTATATATTATCAATGCATCGGTTCCTCGCCCACTGACTACAGCCCCCGATCCCCACTTTCGGATCTCAAAAACACACACCCGCTCTTCCCTACATCTTGAAATAATGATCTCTTTCTTATTGGGGTAGAGGAGCAATTGCATGCTTCTTTCCCGTTTCTTTCCCCCCAAAAAAACCATTCCTTCCGATCCAGATTTTATTTTATTTTGTGCATGGGGAGGTGGGGGAGAAAGAGTCTTAAACTCTCCTTTCCAAAAATCTTCTCTTCCTTCTTCTCAAATTGCAACCACCCCCAACCCCCACAGCCCGACTTTTCCCTCTGACCCCCCTCCCACTTTCCCCCTTCGGTTTACCTCAATTCGGATCCCGCTCTGCGTCCGATTCCTGTTTACAGCCTTGCAAAGTCCCAGCCACAGTCGCCGGGGCAATGGAGAACTGCCACCGCCGGCGCCCAATCCCGGTTGCTCACGTCACGGGGAGGCGTTAGAAAGGCCCGCCCCCCTTGTTGACTTTAGCTCCTCCTGTCTATTTGTTTATTGTTACCTTGAATGGACTCCACCTTCGTTAATTAACGCGGGGCCGCAGGAATGCGGCGCCCTTTAAAATGCCTCTGCAAGAGTTTTATTTGTTTTTTAAAAAAATTATTCTCTCTTGATCTAACATAAATCAGTTTTGGAGAGCTTTTGAAAGCCATGCAATTCCTTTGCCTGTTTTGCAAAATAATAATAATATTATTAATTATGCGGAAGGGAGGGTTCCGCATGTTCTGTTTGTAACCCTCGCATGCTTTCTCTGCAGCTTTCTTGCCTTTATTATTATTTTTTTAATTTGCACCAAATAAAATCCCTTCCTTCTCAGTAGCTAACTGCTCAGTGCCTTCTGATTGGTTGCACTGGGTGTCCTCTGCCTGGAAACACTGGGAGTAGTGAATAAAATTAAGCAAACGGTGCAGATTCATAAGGGGAGGGGGGAAATCCAAAATGCACAGTTCGGCAGTTCTTTTATGAGAAGCAATCAAGGATGCACACACAAGAGGCAGCTACAGAGATCTGCAGGTCTCTGCATCAGGCACGATGTTCATCATCATCTTGGCTGAGGTGATGATGATGGTTTTCAACTGCAGGCAGCTGGGAGGCGTGTCGGAGGGCTGGAAAAAAAATACAACTACAAATTCCCTCTTTTGGGGAAACACATTTTCTTACTCCCACTTGGCTGCGTGTGCAGTCACAGCTGAAAAATCGACATGGACATCTTGATTTTATTGGAAACCTACATGTCAGTCGGTTTCACAATCGCTCCAACGCACACCTCCTTTCCAAACCACACAAGAAGCCCCCCCCCCCCAAGAAGGGGGGGGGGGGGGTGCAAGCCCGCCCGCCCCTGCAGATGCTGAAAATCGCGGAAGCAGCGGACACTATCTATTGCAGTCTCTCCGTCTTGGCTTTATAGGAAGAAGGCTGAAAGAACATTTAGGAGCAAATATGAATTATTGAGCCCGAAACACTTCTGGAAAACGAGCAGCAGACTCTGTTGGTGCTTATAATACATTCTATAATACATTCAGTCCCTGAATGAGGGACTACCTACAATGGATTACCATATGATTGCATGGGCTGATTTCATAAGAACACGTGTTTTCCATGTTGCTTTCCACCCCTCATTGTGGATTTTTCTTTTCTTCTTGCGTGCTCTTTGTAGCTCTAATCTAATGTTACTTTTTAATGTTCTTAAGCCAGTGCTTTTCAACCAGTGGGCCGCCCAGATGTTCTTGGACTGCAACTCCCAGAAGTCTTCGTCACTACCTGAACTGGCCAGGATTTCTGGGAGTTGCAGTCCAAGAACATCTGGGGGCCCACTGGTTGAAAACCACTCTTCTAAAGAGTGTCCAAACTTTTTGGCCTTCCAGATGTTTTGGACCACAACTCCCAAAATTCCAAGCCTTGATTGC
>JAHTLZ010000098.1:859641-878214 GCA_023846285.1 Phrynocephalus versicolor | reverse complement strand
CTATCTATCTATCTATCTATCTATCTATCTATCTATCTATCTATCTAGTCAGAAGCCAGACAGGTGAGAATTAACTCTTCCTGGCTTAACTAACCTACCTTGATGGGGTTATAAGGACCCAGCACTGAGTCCTAGGTCCTGGCCCTAAATGGGATCTTATTATTGACCTAATCACCCAAAAGATATATAGGTACAGATAGATAGATAGATAGATAGATAGATAGATAGATAGATAGATAGACAGACAGACAGAATAACAGGCTCAAAGCTATAAAAAGCCAGCTATATCAAGAATAACTTCCTAACTCACCTGAATCCGGGTGGCTGTGATGGGGCGATGTCGGGTGCCCACAGAAAGGGCTCTAAGGGCCACCGTTGGCACCCGTGCTGTCGTTCCGCCAACACTGGTCTATAGCCGTGGTGGCGAACCTTCTGGCCCTCCAGATGTATTGGACCCCAACTCCCACAGTCCTTTGTCATTGGCAATACAGGCTTGGAATTGTGGGGAGATGTGGTCCAAAACATCTGGAGGGCCAAAGTTTCGCCACCCCTGGTCTATATAGTATGGTAAAAGGGGAAGGACAGGGTTTTCAACATGCATTACCAGAAGTGGCCACTTGAGGCCGATACTGCGCTCTGTGTATTCTTTATGAACAAGGATTTATCGCACACTCTCCTGCTCCCTCTAGGAGCTGGTTTGGGTATTACAGGTGAACATAGTTTTAATATTTTCAGTCTGCGGGGATAAGGGGAGGCTGAATCCGCGGATATGGGGCCACCTGGGGTAGTTCACCCTCTCCCTTGCAGCACGAGGAAGAGAAGGCCTCCTGGGCCCTTCTCTCGCAGGAGAACCGGAGCTTGGAGGAGGCTCGTGAGCACGGGGAGCGAGCGTGCCAACGCCTGGCCCAGGACCTGCAGGCCAAAGAAGCCCAGGTCAGCTGCCTGGAGGCCCAGCTGGCTCAAGCGACCCGCCGCCAGGCTGAACTGGAGGAAGAACTGCGTTGGTAAGTCGGTAGCGGTTTTTCTTTTTTTGGGGGGGGGATAGATTTTGGACCACATGTCCCAGAATCCCCCGGGGCGGTTCATGGGGGATGATGGGACCTGCTGTTCAAAGCAAGACAACAGGTCTCCCTTATTAGTGTCAGTCGGCAGGATGGCTTGCAGGTAGAGGGCGGGCAAGGAGGGAGTTCTTCCGTCCATAGAATCCACACCTTCGGCAGCGACCCACTGGCCGATTTCAGAGGGTGGATTCTGGGAGTTGTAGTCCCTCACAGAGTTAAAAAAAAGAGGTAAAGGCAAAGGTTCCCCCCGCACATGCGTGCGAGTCGTGTCCGGCTCTAGGGGGCGGTGCACATCTCCCTTTTTAAGCCCAAGAGCCAGTGTTGTGCAAGTCCGTGGCCATGCGGCCAGCATCGCTGAACGCATTTCTGCACACGGAACACTGTTTACCTTCTCGCTTTTTACGGAGGTACCGATTTCAACGACACCACAATTTGAGCAGAGAGCCCGTTATGGGGGAGACATTTGAACCCGGGCAGGTGTATGATTTGAGTGGCCGGTGCCACGTCCTGAGGGGGGAGGGTGGCTTTCTCTTATATATCTGTAAGTCTGTCTGTCTGTCTGTCTGTCTGTCTGTCTCTCTCTCTCTCTCCTTCCAGCTGCCAGGCACAACTGGAAAAACTCCAGACCGAGTCCCACCTGCCTCGCCTGCCGCCTGGCCGCAGCTCTCCCACGCCGACACCGTGGGCTGAAGGTAAGGGAGTGGGGTTGCCTTAGGCCACGGTGGATGAAACAGCCACCCCATCTTCCCACGCCCGGACGATGGAGATAAGAAGCTTTGACAGATGGACACGGATAAGCCAGCCGCCCAAGAGTCACAGGAAGGAGGTCAAGACGTCGCCTCCGACTCTTGTCGGGGAATCAGATTTGGGGGAGGGGGATTAGATTTTTTAGAAGACTATTTTGAGATAATTTGCAGGCACTGGTTGGCACTCGCAGGAAGGGGGCGAAGGACTGATCTTGGTGGCGCATTAGCGAGGCGCTGGGTGCGTTCTCGAAGACGGTTGCCAGAAATGGCGAGCTTCCCCGGCCTGGACGCATCTTCGTCTATATATGCCAGTTGTAAATTGGCTGCCGGGCGCTGGGCCCCTACGAGAAAGGTCCAGATGCGTGGAATAAAAACAGCTTCCAGATAAAAGTGCCACTTCTTCGGTCACAAATTGCAGAACATGCCGTATCAACCTAAAATTGGAAAACGAGGCGGCCGGACGGCTTCTGGAGATTGTGTGACCGGGCCCATATAATTGGGGAAAATACAACAGCGGAATTGCTCACGGTCAAAGCTTGACCGCCATCATTTCTGGTTGCCGTTCGGCTTGGTGGCACAGTTCCTTTTGTTTACAGCTTTCAAGTTTCTAGTCCTTAAGGAGGAGAACATGCTGCGTGAGGAGGAGGTGGAAGGAATCATAGAATTGTTTAATCAAAAGAGTTTGAAGAGACCTCAAGGAGGAGGGGGTCAGTACTGCTAGTGGTCAAGAACATGGCCCCTTGTCTCAGCAGAATGATAATATGTGTTTCTCTGCTATTGTTGTAAATCCCTGCTCTACCCCTCCATAAATATCTCCGTTGTCTAGAAAGCCATAGGAAGTTGGCTCCAAGCTGAAGGCAAATAAGAACAACATAACAGCCACCCTGGGGTAGATTAAAATAATGGCAGTGCATCATAACCTCTGTCCCTCTGCCCTGCAGGTGGTGCTGAGGCCAAACCAGATAACAACAAAAACCCTGCAGCGACAACGGCGGTAAGTATACGGTACTCCCGATCGGGCCTGCTTGTTGCTTAATTTGGCCAAGGTTTTAAAAGCGGCGCCTGCACCGCCATATTCCCACCATCTTGCTTCGTTTTCCCGAAGGCTGAGCGCAGCAGCCCCCCGCTCGGGGAGCCATGCACAACGGACATGCCGCCCCGAGATGCTCCTTTTCCCAGCGGTGACAGAGCCTGGTCAGCGGCATCAGAATTGGCTTCAGAAGGAGAGGCGCTGAGGACTGAGAACCAAGGTACTGGGAAATGTTAATGCACGCAGCTTGACTTACTAACTCGAGTCGCCTACGAAGTGATCTTTGGGTGCCCTGGCCTGGCTGGTTCCTTTCTGCCGAACTCTGCGGTAGTGGTAATGGCGGAGATACTGTGACCACGATCCCTTATTTTTCAGATCCCAAACTTGACAGGTGTGACCCCTGTATCTGCAGGAGTTGGATTCCAGCACTGCTCCCCTTCAAGCTGAAAAATGCAGATTTGAGCAAACATTCGACATAGCATGGTCTCCGGCCCCATCGAATGGCCAGTTCTGTTAACATCCTTGTTAGAAGTATCTATGTGATTTTTCTTTAAATATTTTTAATGGCTTCAGAGACTGTGGATAAGTGAATCCGTGGATAATGAAGCTGCAGATAAGGCAGCCTTACTCTAGACCAGTGATGGCGAACTTTTGGCACTTCAGGTGTTTTGGACCACAACTCCCAGAATTCCAAGCTTTTATTGACAACCACAAAGGACTGTGGGAGTTGTAGTCCAAAACATCTGGAGTGCTGAAGGTTCGCCACCACTGCTCTAGAATTTCCCCTAGTTTTGAAGCATAATTAAGCCAGGCATAATTTGCCTGCCTCTGTGATCACTACCCCCCACCCCCAGTGAGGTGGGTAACCTCAGAAGACTGGAAAGGGGTGTCAACTTTGAGCCAGCTACCTGAACCCATCAGGATCCAATGCAGGCCACGAGCAGAGTCTTGACTGCAGAGTTGCAGTTTAACCTCTGCACAACAATATTCTTTGGGGGGCTGAGGCCTGCAGGCAATGAGACCAAGGGACTGGTGTGTCTTTTTGAGCCACCAATGGCCCACCCGTGGCCTAGAAAATGTGCGGATCAAGAAGAGGGAAAGAGGGGTGTCCCCAAAATGTGGCCGGACTACACTTCCTATCCTCCTTCACCTCCGACTATGTGCTGGCAAGGGCTGATGGGAACTCTCGTCTTGCCGTTTAGAGCTGCGGCTGGCCCTCGCCCAAGCCGACCGCCGGATCCACGAGAAAGAACAGGAGCTGCGGAGTTTGCAGGGGCAAGTGGAGAGGGTCCAACTGGAGCTGGCTGAGTGGAAGAAAGTGGTGAGTGAACCACAACCCCGCCCGGGTGCACAGCTGACGGTGCGGCCACCTGCACAGGTCGAGAATCCAAGGCCTCGACAACGGCCTTCTGCTATCAATCCCTCCCTCGTTAGGAGGAAGACCTGTGGCCAAGGCGAGGCAAAGGGTATCATATTGACCGCCTATCGTCCGGATTAGAGATGGGCACGACTCAAAAAAATGGTGTTTCATTTGTCGTTTGGTCGTTTAGGGGTCCATTTCGGTTCGTTTTCGTTTTCGTGAGGTTTTTTTTGCAAAAAAATTTGTTTTCGTTTTGTTAGGTAACGAAAGGAAAAAACCGAAACCGAAAACGAAAAATTGCTGTTTCGTTACCATTTAGCGCAATTCAATATATCTGCCGTAACAAAAAACGAAGCGGTCGACAAAAATTTTCGTGTTTCGGGTCGTTTCGTTTTGTTTTGAAGTCAAAATTCGTTTTTCGTTTCGTTACGTAACAAAACAAAAAAACGAAAACAAAAACGAAAAATCGCTCGTGTCGTGCCCATCTCTAGTCCAGATTAAAGCCTTTTAAGATCTGAGTTTGCATTCCTTGCTCGCTTCCTGTGATGGGATGTGTTTTTGCCCTCTAGCCGGCTGGGGCCCAGGACTTCCGCGGGAGGCGTCTGTCGGAGGACGCGACCCGTTCCCGTCGAAGCAGGGAGCAAGAGAAGGTGGGTGCCTGGTTTCAATCCGCAGAGTGACGGTCAGCCGTTTTTCTGTGGAGGGCTATCTGTCTTCTTTTGGGCTTTGGTCATTGCATGAAAGAGAACAGCTGGAGAGTTTAGCGGTTCGATTCTCCGCCGGGGCCTCCCTGAACGGGGTGAGACTGGATGACCTCTAGGGTCCCAAAGGAAGCGTCCTTGGTTGACCGCGGGGCTGAAGCCAGCAGCCGGCATGTCCAGAAGCAGATGACTCCCTCCTGAATGGCCAGAGAGGGAGAGATGGTGAATTACGGCATAGCTTGTGATCCAAAGGGGATTCTCCCAGCCTGCGTTTTTGGATAGGTTTCCTTGGTGCTCAAATCCTGATTTTTGAATCAGGGCCCTGTGGGGACGGAGAGGCCGTCTTATGGTGGCAGCCGACGGAGCGCCAGTTCCTCCCGCTTGGAACAGCTGGCCGAGAAGCGAGGATCTGCTACCCGACCAAAAGGTGAGACAGGGTTTTTGGTCTGTTTGTAGACAGAGAGCTCTGGAGTTTCGGTCGGAGCCAGAGTTTGGGAGGGGGGGGGTTCGATTCCCCACTGTGCATCTTGCAAATTAGTCCGAGCCTGGGTAGCCCTGGGCAAGCTGCACAGTGGTGGTGCCTAGTAGAGATGGGCACGACTAAAAAAAAAAAATGGTTTTTCGTTTGTCGTTTAGGGGGTCCGTTTCGGTTCGTTTTCGTTTTTCGGTGGGGTTTTTTTTTTGCAAATTTTTCGTTTTCGTTTTCGTTACGAAACGAAACGAAAAACAAAAAACGAAAAATTGCTGTTTCATTAGCATTCTTTTCAGTTCAATGCATTTGCCGCAACGAAAACGAAAAACACGGCAAAATTTTTCGTTTTCGTTTTCGTTTAGGTTTGATTTTTTTTCGTTTTCGTTGTCGTTACGTAACGAAATGAAAAAAAAGAAAACGAAAATGAAAAATTGCTCGTTTCGTGCCCATCTCTAGTGCCTAGCGATGCTCTTGGGATTCCCTCATCCCTCTTTTCCCCTCCATCTTTTTCAGGCTCGGCCAATCGGAGCCCCAAAGCCCTCAGCACGGAACGGAACCAGGAGGAGCTCAGGGTGGAAGTGCTGTCCCTGCGCCGGCGCTTAGAGGCCTCGGAGAACCAGCGGAAGAACCTCCTGGAGACCTGCTGGCAACAGCAGAGGACCCGGGCTTGGGTTCAAGAGAGGCAGATGCCGCTGCTGGGCCTGAGAGCGGCCTCGTGGCAGAGGAAAAAGGAAGGGCGCCATCATCAGAGCGGGTCGAAAGCACAGCACTCGGAGGGGAAAGAGGCCTCTGTGGCAGACAAGACCAATGGGAAGAGCGGAGCGCTCGAGGCCGGAGGGCAGAAGGCGCCGGAGGCTCGGACGGCGGTGTTGCCATGTCCAGAGGAGGCCGAACCAGAAACGGGCACCCCCGACCCCCTTGGAGAGCCGGACAAAGAGGGGGTGCCCCCGATCGCCAAAGTGGAGGAGACTGAAACTTTGACCCAAGAGGACGGCCCCGTGGAGGGGACGTGTGAGCCTAAGGAGAACCCTGAAGCCTTGCGCGAGACCGTCCGGGCATTAGCCGCCGGCAAAGCCGAAGCCGAAGCCCGGGCCGCCCGGTTGGAGCAGAAACTCCAAACCTTGCAGGCCACATTGGGGGGCCAGACGGAACGCTTGGCTCAAGCCTTGGAGGCCCAGAGGTGCCACGTGGAGGAGCTGGTGGCCGACGCCGAGGAGAAGGAGAGTATGGCGAGCCGCCTGCGCCGAGAGCTGGAGGAGGCCACGAAAGACCTGGAGGAGGCCAACGCCGAGAAGCGGCGCCTGCAGGGGCTGTTGGAGCAGCAAGAGGAAGAGCTGAGCGGCGCCGGCGCCCGAAAGGCCACCGAGTGGCACGGAGACCGCCAGGCCACAGAATGGACCAAGTCCCTCCTTGCCTGGGGCCCAAGAGACAAAGCCGCCAACGGGCGCAGCGGCCTGGCTGCCCGCGCGCAGAAAGAGAAACAGGCTGAAGTACGTGGGTTCCCTCCCACCCCCCACCCCGTGCCTGGCATCTTGGGAATTTAGGAACTACCGGTGGTGCCTCCACTTTAGGAACGTAATCCGTTCCGAATGCATGCTCTTAAGTCGAACTGCTCTTACGTCGGGGTACCTATCTCTAAAAAATTGGAAAAAATTAAGTTTAAAAAGAAAAAAGATTGTACATCGAGCAGAGCATATGTAAAATGTGTCAGGTGGCAGTTAAAACACCAACAGTTTTCCGCTCATAAGTCGAGCTGCCCTTAAGTCGGGACACTTTTTTAGAGTCATAGCCAAAGGTGGAATCTATCTATCTATCTATCTATCTATCTATCTATCTATCTATCTATCATCTATCTATCTATCTATCTATCTATCTATCTATCTATCTATCTATCTATCTATCTATCTATCTATCTATCTATCTATCTATCTATCTATCTATCTATCTATCTATCCACACACACACACACACCCATCCATCCATCCATCCATCCATCCAACTTTTTCCTGTGTTATTGAGGCTTCCCTGATAAATCAGAATGTCTAATCAGAGCCAAAATAATCCCTCACCTCCGTCTTAGCTGTCATTCAGCCTCTCTCTGATCAGCTCTCTCTGATCCACCCTGCCTGCAGTTTCAATCTTGTTAAAGCCATTGGATCTCTCCAGAGTGTTTCAGATCTCTTGGGTAGCCTCCCATTGACCTGTCCGTCTAGTGGCCTGGTAGGTTCTCAGAGATGATTGCTGTGATTTGGTTACTTCTCCAATGTTCTGCTTATTTTGTCTCTAGCTGGAGACTTTTCTGGCCCAGCTGCTGCGGGAGAACCAAGCCCTTCGCCACGAACTGATCCACTGGGAAGCGATGGTCGCGGGAAACGGGGCACTTGATTCCTCCTCCATTTCTTCAGCGCTTCGCGGAGAAGCCATGGCTGGCAGCGGTGAGATGCCTAAAAGAATCGTCGGCGTGGAATATGTGAACGGAGAAGTGTCACCGTTCTCTACCGTGTTGAGGGTCAAAGAGCCTAGTCCTCATTGAGGCAGGGGAACAACGGAAGGCCACTCGCTTCCTTTGGAAGGGGACAGATCTGTGGGACACAGATAGAGGGGACGTTTGCATGCCTCTCTTCGAGCCCCGAAGGCAAAATGGGGTCACCCCCCCTTTCCAGGTCTTCTTACTAACTCTCAGAGAGGGTAGCCCTGTTAGTCTTTTCAAGAATTTCCGGCAAAAAAAATCAAAGAAAAACAGAACAAAACAAAACAAAACAACAGACACAAACATGTGGCACCTTAAACGTGCACAGAACGTCACATTAAAATATGAAAGTTAGTCTTCAGGGTGCCACTTGTTTGTGTCTTCTGTTTTGTTTTGTTTTTCTTTGATTTTTGCCTAAATTACTAACTCTCCATGCCATTGGCAGGGCAGCGTAAGCCGGTGAAGACACCTGCCCGGGAATCCCCTGAAGTCCAATGGTGAGCCAATGCGCGAGACAGGATGCTGGACTGGACGGACTGTGGTGGCCTCTTCCAGCAAGGCGGTTCTTAGGTTCTTCGCTAACACCGGGTTCTGTGTCTTGCAGTTCTCCAGGCATCCCAGAAGGTGGCGCTGCTTATACAGGAGCGCCAACGAGATGAACAGACCCAGACGGATGGTGGTGGGCACAAGGTGGGCGCCCAGCCTCCTCCTCGCCGGGAGCGGGTCTCGGTGGCCTTTGATGACACCCAGTATGAACCTTACGGCCTGCCAGAAGTGGTTATGAAAGGTATGGGGGTTCCGCTGATGGATCCTGGCATATCCACACAAATGGTGGGCTGGGAGAGTCAGAACAGACCAAAGAAAATAATTTTTTTTTGTCACCCAGCGTATTGTTAGTCTGTGGAACTCCCTGCCACAGGATGTGGTGATGGCATCTGGCCTGGATGCCTTCCAAAGGGGATTGGACAGATTCCTGGAGGAAAAGTCCATCACAGGTGACAAACCATGATGGAGAGGTGTCACCTACAGTCTTAAAACCGGGGTACTTCAAGGACCAGATGCAGGGGAGTGAGATCAGGAGACAGATATCGAGTCTCATGCGCTCCCAAACGCATCTGGTGGGGCCACTGTGAGATGCAGGAAGCTGGACTAGATGGGCCTTTGGCCTGATCCAGCAGGGCTCTTCTTATGTTCTTATGACTACCTCTCCCAGAATCCCCTCTTCGGCTGGGCACTTGTAGTCCATAAAGGATCATCTTTTCTGTTTCTGCCTCCAGGACGACCCTGGGGGGGCATCGCAAATTCAGAGATGACATTCATAGCTTTTCCTGCTCGATTTAGAACAGCCTCTAGGAAGAAATATCTCCTCCTCATTCAGATGTTTACGCTCTTTCCCGCTGCAGGATTTGCTGACATCCCCGAAGGGCCTTCCTGCCCGTATGTCCTCCGACGGGGCATTTTGGGGAGCGCCCCTGTTGCTCAGCTGGCCCCAAAAGCAGAACCCGAAGAGGACGGCCTCGAACCGGAGGAAGAGGAGGCGTCGGGCATCTGAGAACATCCAATAAACCAATGGCAATAAGGATGGAACACATGGCGGAGTTTGGGGTCCTCCCCACCTCCTCCCCACCCCCTGCTGCCCCTTTTCCGTGTCAACAATAAAGGGGACCCCAAAAAAGAATCCTGTGTCACCTGGTGGCTTATTCTGCTTAATGATTTTATTTATTTATTTATTTATTTATTTATTTATTTATTTATTTATTTATTTATTTAAAGATTATAAAACTACAATACAAAAAAAATTGACCAACAAAACACAGTAAAGGAAACGAAAGCATTAATCGAAAACACAATAAACGGGACTAAAGAACCCTGTGTCACCTGGCGGCTTATTCTGTTTAACAATCTTTTTATTGATTGATTGATTTAAATTTTTTATTAAAGATTATAAAACTACAATACCAAAAAAAAAACCATTGAACAACAAAATAAAGTAAAGGAAAAGGAAGTATTAATCAAAAACACACACTAATATGACATAAATGTAACACAAATATAACAATTGTTTTTATTTTTGTTATTTATTTATATTTGAGTATTATTTTTTTTACCCAGCCTTTCTCCTTGGATTTCATTTAGGGCTGCCTCCTCCCTCTCCCTCCTCCCCCCGAGCCTGGCACCCTCATACTGCCATTCTCCAGGGGAGTAGGGGGATGATGGGAGTCGGAGTGTCCAGCCCACCCTGGAGTGTTTGGGAAGGCTTTTAGAAAGAAAACCCACAAACGATGCCACTGGATTCTTCGCTGGGGATGGCTCCATCTTTCCTGCATTTCTCCCCTTGGTGGAGACATTTCTCCTCAAGGGACGACCCTCCCCTTAACTCTTCCCCCCCCCCCACAAACACAATCAAACACACACACACAAACACACCTTGGCCCAGATTTCCCCGCCCCAAAGGGTTAATCCACGCCACTCTGCTTGCGCATCCACATGGTCTCCCTGTGGGTCTGGAGTCTGGTTGCCAGGGCAGCCTGGGGGGGGGGGGTTGTGTGTGTGGGGGGGTTGGGTTGGGGAGAGATCTGGGAAGTGGGAAGGGGGGCGGCAGGCTGAAGGAAGTGGTGGTGTGGTGGGTGGGGGGGGGCTGTTGCTGTGGGGAGCGTGTGTGTGTCCTGTGGGGCGAGGCTTCACCTGTCTGCCTGCATCCACCCCAGCATCCGCCCAGGGAGGAGCCGCTGCAGAGAAGAAAAGAGAGGGGGAAAGAGTAAGTCGATCGTGCAGGGGGGATGATGCTCAAGGATGCTAGAGCGGGTACCAGCGGGATGCTGCTCAAGGATGCTAGGGCGGGTACCAGCGCTGGTCTGAATGTGTCTCTCTCGCCAACCCTCTCCCCCGGCCTCTGCTCCCCCCTCTCCTCTCGGGTTTTTGCATCCTTGGGGAAGGAGCTTTGGGGAGGGGGGGAGGAGGCTGGTCTGCAGTGCCTTGGATGGATCGGGCTGGTTATGGGGAAGAGGAGGAGGAGGAGGATGCCTGGGGGGGGCATAAGATGTGCCATTTGCCCCTCCGAGCCATAAAGCAGGCGCATGGTCCCCACCCCCCCACCCCACCCCCGTGGAAGAGAGCTATGAGACAGCATTAAAGCCAGCCTGGGAGTGTGTGCGTGGCTGGAAAGCAAAACAGGGAAGAAAAAAAAAACCCACGAGGCCATGGGGTTGATTCAGAAGTGATCTATCTTTTAGGAGGGTCGGGGTAAGTGTGTGTGTCTCCCCCCCCCTCCTGTTGATGCCATTGAGAGAAGGGCCCGGGTACCAAGAGGTAGCGCAGGGGCCAGGGAGAAGCGTGACCTGCGTGTGTCTGTCGCTCGGTACGGGGACCCCAGTCAAGAGAATAAAGGACCCTTGCAAGACAGGGGCCACCCCGGTGGGGTGATGGCAACGGGGCAGGCCGGTGTGGTGTGCCAGGCAGCGCAAGGGCCAGTGTGATGCTCGACAGTGTGTGTGTGTGTTTGTGTGTCTTCGTGGGGTGGCATGCAGGTGATAAAAATGTGTTTTCGTGTGCGGGTGAACTGAAGGCGTGGGCGGACTCTCCTGTTTGTGTGGCAGGCACAACGGTCGGCGTGGAAGGATGTGTGTGTTTGTGGCACACCGAGCAGAGCCGTCAGGTGGGTTAGATTCAAGGTTGGTCTTTTCCATGGGAGGAGAAACCTGCTTTTGGTCACACACACAAAAGCTCAAATGTGAGGTGTGTGTTGTTTTTTTATTTCTTTCGTGATTGCTCCAATGCCTTTCTCTTGCAGACATCAGGTGAGATACCATATATGAAGGAAAGGATTAAGAGGATGGAGCAGACACAGTGGTGTGTGGAATGCGTGAGACAGAGAGCCTGCTAAAGTGTGTATGTGTGTGTGTATGTGCGTTGCATATAAACATTGATGACAATTTGACACCACGTGCATGCAGGACCCCTAAATCTGAGGGTGACACGGCTATTTGTCAAATGGTTGGACATTACGCGAAGACATTTGTGAGAGAGACACACCCAGGATGAAAATACATGACTGTGTGTTTGTTTTTAAATGGGAAATTCTGTGTGAGAAGCTTGCTAGATTGGAAGCGTAGTTCACACTAGAGATTTTGCCTTTTATTTCAATGGCTTACGAGGGGTCCTCTCTTCATAGCAAGCCACCTGCCAGTATATATATATATAGTCCCGCCATCTGCTGCAGCCGTTTTGTTTCATTGTTTATTTCAGTTGTTGTTTTAATTTGTTGTCTGTACATTTATTGTAAACCGCCCGGAGTTCCTTTCAGGAAGACGGGCGGTATATAAGCTGTATAAATAAATAAATAAATAAATAAATAAATAAATAAATATTACCAACCCAACACCTTTCTCTTGGCTTCCTCTCCCCCCCACTCCCAAACCCGGCTTCTGGGATCAGTCGATCCAGGGAGTGGCATGATGCCCAGAAATTTCAGCGGAGGGGATCATTTTCCCTTCTCGTGTGGTTTGTGGCAAGCGCCAGGGGAATCGGCCTGGGAGGGAAGGTAGCCTTTAATTGAATTGTCTCCGTTTAATTGGAATCATCCCTCAGATCTTGAAGGTTGGCGGGGGTCCCATCCATACCCATCGCTGGCTTCTCCTCCTCCTTCTGAGTCACTGCTCCTCCTGGCACCACCGGGCGGGGAGGCATCGGCCGCAGGTTCTGAAGCATATCCCCCTCGCTCACACGCAGACACAAACGCACGCTTACATCCCAAATCCACAGATGTTCCTTCCAAGGGTCTAATGGAAATGTCTTCTCCGAAATCCATCACAGCCTCGGAGGTGAGTGTATAATAGGGGCCAGAGGTGCAATCTAGACCTTGGATTCCTGTCCGCAAGAATTACCCCAGAAGTGAGTAAACCTTTGGGGCTGGGATAGAGGTGATATTGGGGTTCTTTCCTTCCTGGCTGAATTTGTCCCTTTTATATTTTCTGATGGCAGAAATCACCCGTTCTCTGATCTTCCACTTCTACCCCCTTTGGAGGTGGGTCTCTCAAGTCCCATTCTGGGACAGCCAGTTCGTAAACTAATGTACGTTGGTGTGCGCAGGCACGACATCAAGTTGATTGTTGATCTATGGTGACCTTTTCCTCTTTGTTGCAGACATGTTATGCTTTAAAAATCACTAGTTTTGAAAAAAGGGCCTTGAAGGCTCTAGAATTGGCCATAACTATTGTGTTACCTAATGATGCAGAAATAAGCTCAGTAGAATCTGAAGATTCTTACTCCCAGGTAAACAAAATAATTTCACCGCAACCTGGACTGCTGGAAACAGCCGGAGAACCAAGACTGTAACACTTTTCCACTGTGTGTGTCTGTGGGTATGTGGTAACACTCCTTGTCTTGAATATTTTGGGACATGATTTGTCTCCTAACACAGTTTTCTAGCCTGATAATGCTACTTGGGGAGGTGTTTTTGGTGTGCGGGGAGGGCTGAATTCAGCCGGGATCTAGACATAGTTGCCAACCCCCCCCCTCCCAAAATGGAGAAGCAGGGGGCCAAACCAAACTTCAGATTATGCTGGATTTTCGGGGGGGGGGGATTATCAGAAGGAACGATCCTGTCTAAATTGTGTTATTTGTTTTTTCTTTTTCTTTAAATGAATGCTTAGCAATGCAACACTCCGATTCGGAATCACGTGACCCTTTTTAACAGGTTAAGAGATATTTTATTTTATTTTATTTTATTTCTGAGTATTTTTACCCTCGCCTTTCTCCTTGGAAAAGGACCCAAGGCAGTTTACAGTAAGGAGAGACAATATACAGTCATTTACAATTAAGACATACTGGGAATTGAGGGGGTATCTTACAGCATTAGAAGGCAACATTGAAACTAACAATTAATAACGTAGTGTCAGTGCAATCACACAATCTCACACATTCAGTTTGAGGACCAGGGAATTGCATTAGAAGGCAACATTGAAACTAACAATTAATAACATAATGTCAGTGCAATCACACACATTCAGTTTGAGAAAGAGGGAACTGAGGGGTATCTTAGAGCATTATCAAGGCAACATTGAAACTAACAATTGATAATATAGTGTCAGTGCAAGGAGAGATGGAAACACAAAGTTATACGTGGTTGTAAACACAAAGTCTTTGTAGCCATGTATGGTAGATTCATATAATTACTGTACTGTGTCTGGAAGTTGATTCATGGCTACTGGACTTCTTTTTTGAGAGATAGAAATGTTTCGCTGCTCATCCAAACAGCTTCATCAGTCTGTGATAAATATCACAGTAAATTGAGGAAAAGAGGTCACCGCCAGAGAGCAGAACAATTATTGTACACTGCCCAGAGTAGCCCTATAGCTTCTGGCTTTTATTAACCCGTGACCACCTTACTCCCAATTGACTTTTTAAATCAGTGATCACCTTGCTCCCAATTGGCTTTTTTCATCTGTGACCACCTTACTCCGAACGAGCTTTTTTCACCCAAGGCAACCTTACTCCTCATTGGCTTTGGACCCATAACTTTAGCCACTGGAAGTTCCGGAGGGTGGTGAGGGGTAAGGAGCTCACCCACTGCCTCTTCTCTATACCATCTTGCAGTGATTTACCCGCCGCCGCCGCCGCCGATGCCTCCGGCCATCTGCCCTCCGGACCACCATGGCTCCATGCCGGTCGTCTGCTACCCGTCCAAGGAATCCATCCTGAGCCCAAGAACACCAGAACACAGGGCTGTGATGCGCCGAACCACGGTCTTGGCCCTTTTTTCCGTGGTCCTGGTCTACCTGATCACCGGTGCTTTTGTCTTCCGCCTGCTGGAGCAGCCCTATGAAACGCAGCAGCAGGTGAAAATCCGAGCTTACCTGGAGCAGTTCTTGAAAACGCACCAGTGTGTCGCTCTGGAGGAACTGGAAGAGCTTATTGAGGTGAGACGAGGGTGGATGGAAGGGGTGCTGGCTGGGGGATTCAGGGTGTTGTAGTCCCTGGAAAGAAACATTCCCAGGTGACCTTCAGGTGCAAAGGTTAAGGCTTTGGGATAATGATGTTTAATCTGAACTGTTGGCCCTTCTAATAAAGCATTCTGACCTGACTTTGTTTTATAACATTAAAGTTGTTGTTGTTCAGTCGTTCAGTCGTGTTCGACTCTTCGTGACCCCACGGACCAGAGCTCGCCAGGCCTTCCTGTCTTTCATTGCCTCCTGGAGTTTGGTCAAATCCATATTGGTTGCATCCATGACACCATCCAACCATCTCATTCTCTGCCATCCTCTTTTCCTTTTGCCTTCCATCTTTCCCAACATCAGGGACTTTTCCAAGGACTCCTCTCTCCTCATGAGGTGGCCAAAGTACTGGAGCCTCAGCTTCAAAATCTGTCCTTCCAGGGAACATTTGGGGTTGATTTCTTTCAGGATGGATAGGTTTGATCTCCTTGCAGTCCAGGGGACTCTCAAGACTCTCCTCCAGCACCACAGCTCAAAAGCATCGATTCAAATCAAATCCATCAATCAAACATTATAAACAATGTTTATAACATTGCTATAAACTTGTAAACTGCCCAGAGTAGCTTTCTGCATGATCACAGTATATAAATTGAATAAATAAATAAATAAATAAATAAATAATTCCCCCCTTCCTCCTAGCATGTAGGTGAGGCCATGGGTGTTGGCGTGGAGCCCGCTTTGAATGCCACGAACGTGAACAGCTCCCACTGGGACGTGGGGAGTGCCTTCTTCTTCGCCGGCACCGTCATCACCACTATCGGTATCCAGAGATTGACTGGGTGATGGGCGGGGTGGGGGGGGGAGTCATGGAAAATGTACGGCAGAGTTTTGAATTTGGGACGAAAATTCACTTCACTATGCAGGAGAATTTCCAGCATAGTTTCCAGGCCTGTTTTTCATTGTTAGAGAAACCTTCTTTGAAAACACAGACACAGACACAGACACAGACACAGACACACACACACACACACACACACACACACACACAAAACGCAAACCAAGATTGTGAGGAGGTTTATTGCACACTGAGATTGTTCCTGTCATCGGTGCCCTTTTGCTGCTTTGGGTTTCCCGCCCTTTTCCAAACTAAAACCAAGAGGAATATGTGCACCATGACACCAGCCTCCTGCCCGTTGTGGGTCCGGCAGGCGTGCGTGTCGGACTACCGTTCCCTTCCCTTCCAGCCCGTAGGCTATCTGAGGATAATGGGAGATATTCCTCCTCCCCATCTAGACCGCTGGGAAATGAACAGATCCTGGGGAAGAGCATCAGGGAGATTGATACTGAGGTGGATTTTATTTTATTTTATTTTTTATTTTTGCTGACTCTGTGTCTTCCTTCTCCCGCCTGACAGGTTTCGGCAACATCTCGCCCAAAACTGATGCGGGCCGGCTCTTCTGCATTTTCTACGCCCTTGTGGGGATCCCTCTTTTTGGGATGCTGCTGGCCGGAGTCGGGGACCACTTGGGATCCTCCCTTCGGAAAGCGATCGGCAAAGTGGAAGACATTTTCTTGGTGAGGAGGAAAAAGAAAACACACCCAGGCACCTTTCTTCCACTCCTGCGTTGTTTTCTCAACATGCAAAATGTCGGACGAGCTCAGTGCTTAGCTCTGCTTTTTTTTGGCATCTGCTCGCTTTGCCGGCATCTAAAAGGGTGACCGCTTCTCTCACAAATGGATGGCCTTGGGGCTTGGCTGGATGGCCAGGTGGGAGCTAATAGGATCGCGTATGGATTCGGCTAATAGGGTCGCTTACAGTCATGCAGAGTTACACTATGGCACTTGGTGCGATGCCTGCATCCACCTGGCATACACACCTCAAGTGAACCTGTCTGACCCACCTCCGTTTAAACGGATATATTAAAAATAAACAAAGGCCTTTACTTCACGTTTATTTTGCACCGCAACAAATTATATTGCGTACTATCATTTGTTGCGGTCACATGGCTTTGTTGCTCTTCCTGCGTCCCTATGGTCGCACGTTGTTGTTACGAAACTTATGTCACCTCACAGGCTAATGCCACATCAAAGTGCATTTATTTTTCGTTGTTCTGTGGCCATTTTGTTTTGGTTTTTCAAAATAAAACCGATAGGTACATTGATACAGTGGACCCTCGTATAACAAACGGTTTGTAGAACATAAAATCTGTACAACATAAAAAAAATTCCAGAGATAGGGGAAACTGGCTTAACAGAATTGCTTATGGGGTGAATCTGTACAACATAATTAGGGATGACTCTGTTTTCAATCCATTCCTATGGGAAATCTGTAGAAAGGAAAATTTGCTTAACGGAATTTCATGCGGAACGGATTAATTCCTTTATACAAGGCACTACTGTATATCGATTTTCATTTGCCATTTTTAAAACTTTGCTTACTGTCTCTTCCTCAACCACTGATTCCCCTCCGCAACCTCTCCTCTCCTTCCTGTGTGTCCCCCCCCCCCCACCCACCCTAGAAGTGGCAGGTGAGCGCCACTGTTGTACGGGTCCTCTCGGCTTTACTCTTCATCCTCTTCGGGTGCCTCCTCTTCGTCTCCCTGCCCACCATCATCTTCCAGCGGGTGGAAGGATGGAGCCTCCTGGAGAGCGTCTACTTCGTGGTGGTCACGCTGACCACCATTGGATTTGGGGACTACGTGGCAGGTGGGTGTCTCAGCGGAAGCCAGAGAACAAGGGGCAGGCGGCGTTCCCCTCCTTCCTGCCAAAAGGTAGGACCTGCTAGATTCCTGTTTAGGGTTAGGTGGGCTGGTGAAACCACCTGTTGCTGAGACCTGCCTTCCCTTCACAGTAGGCAAGCTTCTGGGTTAGACAGATCCCTTCTACAAGCTCAGCATTTTAATTTTTCAAAATGAAGCAAGGAGATCTTCTTAACTGTTAAGAGTAGTACAACAATGGAACCAAGCTGTACAATGCAAAGTGTTCTGCTTATATACCGCCCCATACCACTTCAAGTAGTCTCTGAACGGTTTACAGTTTTTCATTACAGTATGCAGGCTACACATTGACACACACCCCCACCCGCCCCAGAAAGCTGGGTACTCATTTTACCAACCTTGGAAGGATGGAAGGCTGAGTGAACCTTGAGCCTGCTACCTGGGATTGAACCCCAGGTCGTGAACACAGTTTTACCTGCAGGACAGGCATTTAACCACTGCGCCATGAGGCCAATCTCTCTCTCTCTCTCTCTCTCTCTCTCTCTCTCTCTTTCTTTCCAGGTGATACAAAAAGTGAGGACCATATCTGGTACCAGCCGTTGGTGGTGGTCTGGATCCTACTTGGGTTGGCTTACTTTGCTTCTATCCTTACGATGATCGGAAACTGGCTTCGGGTGTTGTCCCGGAGGACAAGGGCCGAGGTAAGGACCTCTCATTTTAAAATGTCCTTGCAGCCATTGACCGGTGTTCTGTTTTCCTAGCATTCTCATTATCCTACTGTGACACGCTGGTGTTATCATCCTACAAAAGCTCTGTGTCATGCACACACACACACACACACACACACACACAAAAGCAGGCACAAGCAGGAGGTATTCAAATCATAAATAAAACTAAAATTAACCTAAAATAAAATGAAATTAAGCTACTCGTAGGGCACTATAATATGCTTGATTTCCCCTCTGTGCTTCCAGCTTCCACTAAGCAGGATATAAATGGGCTTTATACATAAATTGGTTTTTGCTGCCAGATGGGTGGTATGTATGTATGTATGTATGTATGTATGTATGTATGTATGTATGTA
>JAHTLZ010000098.1:844073-859631 GCA_023846285.1 Phrynocephalus versicolor | reverse complement strand
ATAAATAAATAAATAAATAAATAAATAAATAAATAAATAAATAAATAAATAAATAAAAAGGTGAAGCCTGCTATTCCTAGAACCACAGATGTCCACAGGGTTGGTCCAAACTTTCTGGATCCTACAATAATTTTAATTTCCATCTGCAGAGACAGGCGCCCTGGTATGTGGCTGCATGAGGTATGGCCACGGGTTGTGTTAAAATACTGCTGCGCATCTCCACGATCATCACCCCCGAATCCTCCCGAATAATCTTGCCTTGAGCGTTTCTCTTTCCTGGCGTCTGGGCTGTACGTAATAACACATGGCAAAGAGAGACAAATCTGTAACCACCCAAACTTGGAGCATTTCCCATTTTGCCCATTAATAAAAAGCCCAGATGGCATCCATTTTGCAGGCCAGCTCATTAAGCAGCTTGCTTAATTGAAAGCCAATTCTTTTCTCACTAATCCTGGCATTCAGAGGCATGGCCATAAAATGGTCTTGGGGGGGGGAGGTCCCTGTAGGGGCATTTGGAATTTGCATATTTCAAAGTGCCCCTAGAGGGGGAAAGCTGGAAATATTACTGGCTGTTTACCCTAATACCAGTCAAAGACTGTGTCTTGTATTTTTGGAGCAGTGAAAACGATAATGATGATGATCCAAAATTACCAGGCAGAGTCAATCAGAATTATAAAAACACATTGATTGGTGGTACTATAGGACAGATACAAGCTATATAAATAAAATAAATAAATAAATAACCGCTTTACCTGAAAAACCTCAGAATCTGTTAAATATCAGCGCAGAACGAATGCTGTTCATAATAATGTATTTTTTTTCCTGTAGCTCTGATGGTATTATTTCTGAGATTTACAACTGCTTATAATTTCTTGATCTTGTTCACATTAAAGTCCCAGTAACTACGGGGACCATGGAAATGTGCTTCACCCAGACGTTTTGACTGCCGGGACTTTGTGTCTTTTTGCTGTTGTTGTTGCTGTTGCTGTTGGTGTTGTTGTTGTATATCCCACCCTTCTCCTAAAGAGTGGGCACAAGGTATTCCACACCCAGAATAACACATATATTTGAAGCCACAATAAATGAAGGCATTAACATTAGAACAGCCATTTGAAGTCACAAGTAAATAGTTTTTGTAACTTGTTACTTCGTAGCTTTTACAAAGTACTAGTTATTTTTGTGACTAATCACAAAGAAATGGTTATTTGGTAGCTCATCAAAAAGCATGTTCCAAATAGTTACCGCTGCTGGTGGTCTGTTGCTTCCACCACTCACACAGTTTAATAAGAACCCAGCAGAATGGTGTAACTTTTCTGCAGGTGGTCCCAAAAAGCAGAGGATTAGGGGAAAAGTTGTTAATGGGTTTTTTTCCCCCTCTCCCTCCCTCCCTGCCTGCCTGCCATCCCACCACCACCACCCCACAGATGGGAGACCTGACTGCCCACGCAGCATCCTGGACCGGGAATGTGGCATCGCAGCTCCGCGCACCCAACCTGGCCTTCCCGGACAAGCTACACCGAATGGGCACCTTGAAAGGGAAACTGTCTCCGTCGGCAATGTTGCAGCCCGGCGAGAACGGGGAGGCCATGCTGCCGCCCCCACGGACTGAACCGTTGCCGCCCCCGCCCCCGGTGGCACCCCCTGCCCCTTTGCCCCCACCACCATGCCCCAGCCCGTCTCCTGCCCCTGCCCGCCGGGTGGCCCAGCTCAACGCCCGCAACGCCGCCGCCCCGCAGCGGCCCATCGACTATTCTGGCGAAAACCTAGCCTTCATCGACGAGAGTTCGGATGCTTTGAGCGACAGCGGGCCACCTTCCGCCCGGCTGCCCCGCCGCGCCCGTCCCCGAGCCCGGCACCGGGCAACCCTGGCCGAACCTCCCGGGTTAGCCATGGTTCTGCTTAGCCTCACCCAGGACAAAGGCGAGCCAGTCTAAAGGCCCGAGATGGAGCCAGCGTTTGAGCTAGAGCGAAACTCCAGTGGTCCTCCTGGCTCTTGATTTTTGACACAGGGTGCTAACGAAACAAACCATGAATTGACCCGGAGGCAAGGCATGCGGCCACCTTGCAGGGTCCCACCCTTATACTGCCAACTGGGCCTTCTTTCCATCCACGCCTGTGGTGCGCTTCCTCACTGCATGATGCTCTGCCTCCCCGCGAGCATTGGGAAGCCCCTGTGCCGGTTGTGTGTTGTCTTTGAACCTCCTGGACCGAACGGCCCTTGGGCGGAGGGCGGAGGGTCCCTGGCCGGGCCCGCCGACCAGCCTGCTCCCTCTTGCATGCTGACCTGAGCACGATACACCTTCCAGCACATCCGCACACCTCTCGCTTTTGTGAGTCGGTACTATGGGCGCAACAGGGTGGGGCGAGTTCCTTTGCTGGAGATGGGGATCGTGGGAGTGTCACCTCTCCCTGAGGGTCTTGGGAACAGCAGCTTCCCCTGAGCATCCTGGGGCGGTGGCTGTTTTGGACTAGGCATGCCGAAGGGCAGAAACAGACAGTAAAGACAGCCTAGCATTAGAAGAGGAAAATCCTCAACGAATGAAAGCATCTCAGTATCATGGCAGGAACATCTCTCTCTCTCTCTCTCTCTCTCTCTCTCTCTCTCTCTTTCGATCTCCGCAAGTTAACTGGCGGTTGTCAGGCTTTAATATTTATTTATATTTATTTATTTTTATATTTACATACTGCCCGATTTTCCCGAATGGGAACTTAGGGTGGTTAACAAGTATAACATGCAACAATTAATAATAATAATAATAATAAAATGACATGTAAGGAAATCAACAGCAAACAGTACAGCCCGCATTTAAAAAGCTAAAATTCAAAATAAAAACTGAGGCAAGATGGCGACAACAAACAGACATACAGTACAAGCTAGTGATTCCCTACTTTGATCACCGAACGCGGCCGTATAGAGCCAGGTTTTTAGCAGCTTTTTAAGTACGAGATTCCTTTGAAACCCGATGTTACAAATGCCGAAATCTGTTCTCTCTTGCATTAATGTTCCCCCTGCCCCAACTCTAACGATGAGCTGTCTATAATGTTTGCTTCTGGCCTTACCGGGATATTTCTGCACTTTAAACGCAGGAACAAATTCTAGGGAATCAAGGAAAAGTGGGATCGTTTGTGAACGCACAAACGCGCAGTCCAGGTTTGTAGCTTACACAGGCCCATTCTTTAGGGCCCTGTTTTATGAGGTGCCTCTGGGAAGTTTAAATGGCCGTTTCTAAAGAATGCTAGCCCACTGGGTCTCGCGGGCTTAAAAGGGAGGCCTGTGTCCTCACATCCCAGGTAGCAGTGAAAATATGAAGTATGTAGACCGGAGTGTAGGACTGGAGCTTCCATCACTTCCCATCTTCCATCCATCACTTCACACACGTGCCTGTTCTTGAGTCTGTGTGTCTTGGAAGCATTTATTTGACTCGGGTGGGTGGGATGGCGGGGGTACTGTCTTCCAGAAATTAAAACCAAAATGACACAAGAGTCATTCCGGTCTCTGAGCTTGCATTAATCTTCAAGGGCCATATATGTGCGCATGTCTCTGTGTGTGTGTGTGTGTGTGTGTTCTTCTGATCTAGGGAAGGCCCCCTCCAGGCATGTTGCCACCTGAGGCCGTGAGCATAAAGGCTGCCTCTCTCATTCAATGTGCAGAAACTGGCCAAATTGGTTCCTGAACCATTCCCATCGTTGGGGATGAGAGAGCATCCTTCACCAGAGATGAAAAACCAGACATTTTGCCACCAACTCTGCCCCAGGGTGTAGAGTTCCCTCCTCCGTCCCTTATATATCATCTTCTATCATCTGCACCAGCGGTTCTCCACTGGTGGGGTCCCCAGATGTTCCTGGACTGCAATTCCCAAAAGCCTCCACCACTCGCTGTGCTGGAAGGGGTTTCTGGGAGTTGCAGTCCAGGAACATCTGGGGACCCCACGGGTGGAGAACCACTGAATTCTGCACCTTGAGGCGACCAGCTCACCTAATGGCTAGTGACAGAACTAGCACTGAACTGAAGAAAATATGAAGAAGGAAGAGTTAAATCTGCAAGGAGCAACCACAAGCCTCCATTTTTTTCGTCCTCCTTTAACTGCCAGGATTCTTCACTGGCACAATTAATGTGGGAGAGATTATAGGATATGGAGTCTTTTAAAAATTACCTCAGAGGCAACTTGTGGTCTATATTAGGATGAAGGCATCAGAGGAATAATTAAAAATGGTTAGATCCAGTGATGTGGTAAGGGGATTTTAGATTATTGACAAAGGGTCTTGACAACATAACAGGACCCTGATGCATTTCATAAATGTTGAGGAGGTGAGGTAGGTTTATTTATTTTATTATTTATTCATTTATTTATTCATTTTTATCCCTCCCAAGCTGCTCGGCCTCTGGAAACAAGGGCGCACAGAACAGAAAGCTAGAGATGATGAGAATAAGAACACAGGTCCTGGTCAGCAAATTCAGAAACCTATTCAGAACCAGGATGGCGGGTGGGAAACCTGGGTGGTACAACTCTGTGACAGATACCCCATCCGTGAAATACCGAAAGCTACAGCAGACTCTCGCCAAACGTTAGCGGAAGAAGCAAAACAGGAAGGAAAGCCCAACTGCTTCCATTGCACGTATATATATTTTTTAAACCTTCCTTCTTGCATTGAAAAAATGTGGCCGTTAATTTGGATTAACACAAGAACAACGGAGATGTTGCAAACCCACGGCTCGTTCTTTGAGTGTGGAGGCCGAGAGAGAAGCTGGGAACTGAAGCCAAAAGGGAAGGGAAGAGGGAGAAACACGCAACCCAATATCCCCAAGGACTTTTAATGGGCGCGCCCTTTATTTAATAGGTTTCCTAATGATCGAGAGGGAGAGAGGGCAGTCCAGGAAAATGCCTGAGTGATGCAGAAAGCATGCTGCTATCGCCGTGGATGGATTTTTTTTTAACCTCTGGGATGCCAGCCAGCGTATTACATAAGAATATAACATAAGAACCTAAGAAGAGCCCTGGTGGATCAGGCCAAAGGCCCATCTAGTCCAGCTTCCTGGATCTCACAGGGGCCCCACCAGATGCGTCCGGGAGTGCACAAGATGAGATTGCTAATGGCGGGATGGGGAAGAGTGAATGCCACCGGCCGTGTCTCCTAAAAGGTTATATGAACAGATCAGAAAGCAGGACCAGCCCGCACCATTTCGCTGCCCGAGATGGAAGAGAGAAGGACAGATTAAGGCAGGGAGCCTAATTTCGAGGGATTCGAAAATTTCTGGCAACAAAAGGGGAAATGCTGTATTTTATCAGAGGCTCTGTTCGGGCATCCATTAGCACTAAACTGGCCACCGGACCCTAAGAACGCTGGTTCCCATTGTTTTCTGTTGCCATGGCACCAGCCACCGGCCACCTCGTGTATTCTAAATAATCTATTATTTTTCTTTCGGGAAAGCCAGGATATTTCGCATGTCCACTGGACTGTCTGATAAGCCAGAGGTGGGAAAGAGGTGTGTACCAGCCGGGCCCTAACATTGGGCAGAGGCGAGCTCCAGTCTGAGTCAGCAGATATTATTATATTAATAATGACACGCTGTCATTATTTCTACCTCCTTCCACCCCAAAAGGCTGTGCCAGGCTTTGTAGCCTGATTTGATTTGGGAAAGTTATCTTGGTCCGTGAATCCCTGTGCTTGCGCTGCACAACCAGAGGAATTTCACCAGAAATCCAAAACACAGCAACAACAATAAATAGCCACTAGAGATGGGCACGAATCCAAAAAATGGCATTTCGTTTGTCGTTTGTCGTTTAGGGGGTCCGTTTCGGTTTGTTTCCATTTTTTGCGAATTTTTGCAAAAAAATTAGTTTTCGTTTTCGTTTGTTTCGTTACCATTTCGTTACCATTTATTTCAATTTTTTGTGATTTTTGTGATTTTTTAAAAAGCAATTCACTTGTATTGCCATAACAAAAACGAAACGCACGAAAAAAAATTCCGGTGTTTCTGTTCGGTTCGGTTCATTTTAGAGACAAAATTTGTTTGTCGTTTCGTTGCGTAACGAAACGAAAAATGAAAACGGAAACGAAAAATTGTTCGTTTCGTGCCCATCTCTAATAGCCACTCCAGGGCTCTCATAGCTATCCGGAGGGGGCTTGGCAGTGAACACAGTTGACAACAGGGTGTGCCTAAGTTTATCTTTTCTGTTCCCTTAACAGGACTCTGGGTGGGAGAACATATGGATAACATGGACTTACCCGGGGCTTCTGAAGGCACTACAAAGCAGGTGACTGGAACACGGGGGGGTGGATGATGGGAAATATTATAATGCTATAGGTAATATTTTCAGACTGAGGATAAGTGAAACTGTGGATATGAGGATCCTGTCCATTTCATTTTATTTTTATATGATCATTGCCTGTTGTAGCTTGATGTAAATAACTCGATATCGGGCACCGAACTAATGGGGAAGTATAGAAAGCCAACGAACGCATAAATAAATAAATCTGATTGCCCTCAATTGTTGCAATGCTCCAGGAAGAGGCAGAGCGCCTGATGCAGGATGCATTGGATAAACCAGCCCTGGAAGAAGTGCTGGAAGAAGAGGGCTTAATCCTGCAGGATCCGGAGGACCCGCCGGAGAAGGAGAAAGGCGAGACGGAGCAGGACCGCGTCACGTTGCAGGACGAGGAAACTCTGACCCGCGGCGGGGACCGAGTGCGAGAGGCGAAGCCTGACGCGCCGACCCTGCAGGCCGAAGGGTTGGGCCACAAGGACGGGAAAGAGCAGGGAAGGAGTCATCTCGCTTGGCAGGTCCAAGAAGATGCCCCGGCAGGGGAGAAGGGGACGGAGGGAGGCCAGGACCGTCGGATATCCATGGACGACATCCTGAAGATGGTGAATGAGGAAGGCCGGAAGGAAGAGGAGGACGAGGAGGAGGAGGAGGAGGAGGAGGAGGAGGAGGAAGTCCAGGAGCAGGAGCAGGCACCCAGAAAGCGGAGCTTGCGGTATTGAGGGGGGGGGGGTTAAATTTGGACTCTGCAGGAACCCCTTCCCTCTGCCCTGCCCTTTGGTCTCCCCAGTACTGGCAACCCCAGGGTTGCGTTGCTAGTCCTGTGTGAGGAACCTGAATCCTTTTTAAATCTTTGCACGCCATACTCGCTCCGGGAGTTGAGTCATGGCAACGGGACTTCTTTTCTCAAGATACGGAAACATTCCGCTGCTCCTCCAAGCCGCCTCGGCATTCATGGCAGACTCAACTCCCGGAGTGAGTACAGTGTGCAAAGATTGGAAAGGCATTCAGGTTCCTCACACAGGACTAGCAACGCTGAACAGAGGGGTCCCCTGGGGTTGTCAGTCCTTGAGATCATCTCACCTGGATGAGGTCTGACCAGAACAGATTAGAGTGGTACTATCACTTCCCTCAATCTAGACCAGTGGGTCTCCACCGGCGGGGTCCCCAGATGTTCCTGGACTGCAACTCCCAGAAGTCTTCCTCACGAGCTGAGCTGGCCAGGATTTCTGGGAGTTGCAGTCCAGGAACATCTGGGGACCCACCGGGGGAGAGCCGCTGATCTGTTGATGCAACCAAGAATCGTGTTGGCCTTCTTCGCCGCTGCATCACACTGCTGGCTCATGTTCAATTTGTGGTCCACCAAGACACCCAGATCCCTTTCAAAGGAGAAAGGCAGGGTAGAAATATTTTAAATACTATAAATGCATTCAATTTCCCTTGTCTATTCAGGGTCTCAAGTTGCTTAAGAGGACATCCTAGCCACTTTGCGATATCAGGAAATGAAGTACAGTACTTCTTCTCCTTCATTGCCACGAACATCCTGACCCTTTAATCCTGTTTTTTCCCCCCCTTTCCTTTCCCTCAGGGCACCTCGCATCCGGCCTGCAGGCATCTGGACTCAATACCGGGAGGTAAGCAAGATGTTTTGTTGTGGGGGGGGGGGAGTTACAAACAGAACACCCCCGACCCCACTGTCTGGACACTACATCTAGCTGCAATGAGAAGCAAAGTAGGTGTGGGGGAGTTCGGCCTGTAGCGTGGGTGTCTTTTGAAAAGATTTTATTCCCTTTTCAGAGAATTAAACGTGCTGTCAATAAACGGAAGCTGCATTTGCCGCATATGGGCTATTTCTCCAGGTAAGACCTGCTTCGTTGTCTACAATCATTCAGAGCTTCTCGAATTTTTTTACTCACTCAATATTTTAAAGGCTCCATATTTTAAACATAGGAAATGATCACTGCAGATATAATAGGAGGATTCGTTTTTTTAAAAAAAATCTGGGCCCTCTTTTTAAAATCCTTTCTTGCGTTTGGTGATGTTATGGCTTCTTTTTCTCAACCAGGGTCTTTGGCCACACCTCGCCTGCTTCAGAGATCAAGGTAAACGTCTCACAATCGCTCTTCTTTTGCCCTGTTACTGCTGAACTTGGGGCTTAAGAAAAAATTTAAGAGAAAATAACACACAATCAGTATAACAAAAATATAAACCCAGTGCAACCCACCCCCCTCGGGACTTGAACAGAATTACAACTTTCATGATATTGACCAGCCCATTTCTCTCCAGAAATACATTGAGCCTTGACAATTGTGGAGTTACGAAAGAGGAAAAGAAGATTTAGATTATTTCCTACCATGTTGCTGTGCTGTGTTGTTGCCTTGTCACCTGAAGATGCATTTGCTTTTGGGGCAAGTCCTAGGGGAGTGGGGGGGGGGCGACACCCCCCCCCTCTTTGGGAGAACCGATTCTAACTTTTCAAATGTTGTTCGCAGAGGAGGTCAAGGGAAGAAATGTGGGCATGGGACCACCGTGAGTCCATGTAAGAAGTCAGGACGACGCCAGCAGTGCTAAGTCCACTTTTGAAATGTTTTGTTGTTGTTGTTGTTGTTGTTGTTGTTGGGGAGGGGGGTTTGAGGTGCACAAACTCTGGGTGATAAAACAGGGAGGAAAGCAAAACCTAGTTAAGGCCTCTGCCCAGGGGCCTGCTGGCTAAAGGTGCCATCGGAGGGCAAATGCCCAATTGCTCCAAAAAGGGGGCCTTTGATGGGCATGGACTCCTACTGTCTGCAGGGGGTCTGCTCCAACCTGCACCCCCCCGTAAAAAAAACAATAACAACCAAAAGCCTTACAGCTAGACCAAAAATCTCCATTTGACCCCCCAAACCTGACTCCACAGCCAAAGACCTAAAGTACAATATTGAGCTGTCCAGCAGTTCCGTCCTGGCTGGCCTTTGGTTTCTTTCAGATAATACGACCATTTGATGTGGTTAAAACTTTCCCTCTCTCTGTTTCTCTCAAAGCGTACCTAGGATCGTGAGTAGCCACCTTAGAGAAGATCATGGCAAGGTAAGCCTGGGGATATAATTTTTCTTTTGGCTACATCGGGCATGAATGGTTCGGGGTAAAGCATATTTCAAGCAGAGGTGTGCAGAGGTGTGTTTTTTGGACTGCAGCTCTCTGGAGAATTCTGGGACTTTGGGGAGGGGGCGAGAAGTCTGCCCACCCCTGATTTAAATCTTAAGGGAGCAGGTAAGTATTTAGAGGATGGAGCCCTGTGGCTAAATGCTCGTCCTGCAGGTAAAACTGTGCTCCTGACCTGGGGGTTCAATCCCAGGTAGCCGGCTTAAGGTGGAATCAGACTTCCATCCTTCCGAGGTCGGTAAAATTGAGTACCCAGTTTGCAGGGGGGGGGCAATGTGTAGCCTGCATACTGTAATTAAAACTATAAACCGCCCAGAGACTACTTGAAGTGGTATGGGGCGTATGGTATATAAGCAGAACTCTTTGCTTTTGCAAAGAGACGTGGCCACCAGAGATTTTCTGGGGTGGGCAGAAGGCAAGCAGATTCCACTGCCAGAGTGAAGCAACAGGAGTGTGACTTGTAGGTTTCAGAAATGGTGTGCATCTCCTGGGAGAGGTAAGAATGGAGCGGTTTAATCAGGAGAGTGATAACTCTGGCGCTGCCTGAATATCATTGCAGAAACCTTCAGAAGAGGCTGTGGATGTTGAGCTGGAGGATGTATGTTCAAGGTACGGGGTCTAGGACCGCCTTCTTTCAGAGAGAAAGCTGTCGGAGTGTTGCTGCAGATGATGGCACGAAACGTTTTCCTTCCAGAGACTGCTGCCCTTCAAAGCTGCTCTGTTTGCACAGTTAGAAAAGGAGGCGATCAGCGAAAGGATGCCACAGCTTTTGAAACGGGAGCGCGGCTGTGAACGGCGAGGCCTTCTGAAGGTCCTTCATTTGCCCTGCGTCGGCAGGACTGGGTGGCAGGAAACAGCCACAAAATAAAGAATATAGGACCCCATGAAGGATTATTATTGCAAGAAGATGACTTTGCATTTTCTATGTAGGGAAGTTAGTCGTCTCCCGGGCTTTCTCCTGACCTGGTTCTCTTTCTTTCTTCCATACATCTCCAGGACTCCGGAGAGTTTGCTGGAGAAATCTCACGAGACGAAGGACGAAATATTTGCTGAGACCAAAATGGAGGTAGGTAGGAATCAGTACTTTGACAATTCCTCCGGCTTTAGCTGCTCAGCATAAATGCAGGGGCTTACACAGCAGAATTAGCTTCGAGTCTCCCCAGAGCCAACCACCCCTTGTTGTCTCATCGACTGGCACTTACAGTCTCAGTCACTCACTCTGGGACAACTGGCAAAGGAATGGATAAAAAGGTTTCATTCACTCACGGTTCTGAGCGGACCAAAAGCAGCATGCTGTGCAAAATAATAATAATAATAATAATGACCGCTTACATCAACAGACCTCGACGGATTTACAGCAGATGCCTACAATCTAATGGCACGAACCTGCATTAAATGCCAGCAGAGAAACAAAAAAAGAGAGAGAGAGAGAGAGAGAGAGAGAGAGAGAAGGGGAAAGAGGCTGTTAGCAGAGAGGCAGGACTTCCTTTGGAGGCCCCTCCCAGCCAAATCTGCGAAAAGCTGCATGCGAGGTTGAAGTAACTCTTAAACCATCCTCATTGGTGATTTCATAGCAAAACAATCAGATTCCAAAGGAAGCCTGTGTTTTTTTAAAATCCTGACCGACAGTGACCCAAGGAAGCTCATTTGCAAAATGGTGAAGAGGGGAAAGTCTCAGGGGATGACCATTAGATGTGTTTTTTGGAGAAAATGATATTTAACAACCTGGTGGCTGGCGGGGAGAACAGTCGGGTTTATGAAAGGCTTCAGAGCCTTGTGATAAAACCGTTTCGCCTTCGGGAGGGCTTCTTTTTAATCCATCTGCTGGCCAGCCTCCGAACAGGGATCTAGGCGATCCTTAAAGGGAAATTTGCGATGAACTGATTCCTTCTTGTCTTCTCCCCACCTTTATGCACTCCACAGGAGGCTGGACTGGCTCCCTCCCATCCTAGGAAACTCCAGCGTGGCTCCTTCGACTCCTATCAAGACGAGATCACTATAAAAGCAGGTGAACGGTCTTCTCACAAATTAACCGGGCTTTCTGCAATGGAGGCGGGGGGTGGGGTGGGATACAGTACAGTAGGACCCCCGTATTCACTGATTCATTATCCACGGATTCAGTGATCCACGGTTGGCAGGGTGGATAAATAAATAAATAATTCAGCAGCCGTAAAGCCAGCTACCATCACAAACAGCAGCTGTAAAGCCAGCTACTATCACAAAACAGCAGTTCTGGGGAACATTTTGGTGTCCCGTCTTATCCATGAAAGTGGTAGTCATAAACATATCTTAATGTTCCCACATCCTATAACTACATTTTTAAGTTTGATCCTGAGCAATATTTAAACTTTTTTTGTTGAACCCGAAGCACCCATCAGCTGTAGTGCAAGCTTGGGGCTGGCAAAAAAAAAAGTTTTAAAAAATGAAACAAAAGCCAAATTAGTATTTTTTTTAAAAAAAAAAGAAGTTGGCATCATCTAATAGGGCAAAAGCGGTGTTGGGGGGGAGGAAACCCGGATAATCAGCATCCCCACATGCGTATCTATACGAGGTTGGAAAATGCATATTTATAACTGGGTTAAAAAAAAATTACTCAGCATCACCCCTAGGTCACAGAAAGCTCGGTTCAACCCACAGAAGGGGGCATTACCGTGTTTTCTTTAAAAAACAAAAAACTCGATGGTCGTGGGGACACATATTTTTGAGCCGGATTTCTTGTAAGTAAAAACCGGATCAAACTGCTCATGAGATAGCGCCCAAATGTAAAGACTTACTTTCCTCGCATACTGTACGATGATCGTTTAAGAAGTGGTCTATAAAAGGCGTCACCTACTCTTGGTTCTCAGCGAATGGACCATAACATCCATTTATTCGTTCACTGCGCGTTGTGTTTTGTACGGGCCCCCTGGCTTCCTCTTGTTTTTCAACGGAAGGTCCTCTCTTGCTTTCGCTTGAACCCGGCCAGGTATCGTCAGCTCCGTGTGGAGCATGGGACAGCGGATCAGTCACATCCAGGTGCCTCAGGCCAAGCAGGATACTCAGGTAGGTGTTCCTGTGCACACCTTAGGGCAGGCCTGTCCAAACGCCGGCCCTCCAGATGTTTTGGACCTCAAGTCCCAGAATTCTAAGCTTAGATTGCCAATGGCAAAGGACGGTGGGAGTTGCGGTCCAAAACATCTGGAGAGCCGAAGGTTGGACAGGCCTGCCTTAGGGGAACACCTAATGAAAACATTTTATACATCCTTCAGGCATGATGACTCCCGTGAGCTGCTGGGAGCCTGTAGTAAAATAAATAAATTTAAAAGGCCTTTCTTCATAGGTGGGGGAGGGAAACACGGGTGGGCCTCCAGCTTCCGTGGAAGGGAAGGGCTGTGACTGTGATAATGCTAGAGAGACCCTGTGCCTGGTTTCTTGGATTCATGGGACTTGTAGTCCCAAACATGGGACTTGTAGTCCCAAACTCCGACCAGCATTTCTTTCTTTCTTTCTTTCTCTTTCTAGGAAAAAATCTATAAGCAGAAGCTTCTAAAACACGAGCGGGATACTAAGGCGGCCGTGAGTTCTCCCCGACAGCCCCACAGCTGTTGGGGCACTTTGTGCAACCTCGCCTTTGTCGTTCTGGAGGTTTTGGGGTTCCTGAGAAACAGGAACCGCAACTAATTCTGTACCGAGACAACGTTTGTTGCGTTCATGTGGTGTTGTCGGGGTTCCCGCGTTCCCACGGTCGTGCTAAGTTGTTACGGTCTAACGTAGAGGAGTTCTAGTTCAGGATGTAGTAAGCCAGCCACATTTGTTGTGATGCTGGAGTCGTTTTGAAGATGCTTGAAGTTCTTGTCCTAATATTTTTTTCCCCTTTCTATTCCTTAGATCCCGCTGCCTCTTCAGGAGATGATTGAAGAAGAGGTGCTGGGCATTTTATTGGATACTTTGAAAGGTAAGCACCATCCTTTGGGGGAATAGAGAGCTTACGGTTTGTATTTCTGAGCAGTGCGTTTTCTGTGTTCACAAAAATACATTCATCCTACCTCTCTGAAGCCTCACTGAGATCCTGGTCATTAGAGGTGTGCTGTGGAGGGCAAGACAGTTTTCCTAGGCTGGTTATCCAAATAATAGAGCCCCAGCATGCGTCTGAAAAGTTCCATTCTAAAAGAAAATCTACGTTCCATTCTAAAAGAGACAGCCAGCCATGTTTGTATCAACAAACCCATCTTTGTCAGGAGCGGACCTTTTGTCAGGTTAAGGGGTCTTAATTGCTCGGGGAAGACCGATGCAAACACATCAGGCCAGAAAGCAAAAGGAAACAAAAAAAAAATCTCTTCTGCACATGTGATGTATAAAATACTTACCTCTTTCTCTTTTTTTTCCCTCACCCACCTCAAGATTATCAGAAAAAGATTGGCATGAGCCACCCCCTCACCATCCAGATGCAGGAACAGGTGGACAAACTGTACCTTCAGCTCCACGCAAGAGGGGTGATTTGAATAAAGGTGTTCCACCAAACAGACTCCCCAATTCAGTGCTGAGACCACTGTGCTTTCTATAGTTATGAGCGCAAAATCAATCAATCAATCAATAAATAGATCTTCTAATGAAATGCTTCCGGCCCCTTCTTTTGTTGGCTAACAGTTTTATTCCTATTAGGAGCAGACGTTCCAGAGGGATAAATCAGGGAAACGGTACATGACAAATCAGTCACTAGAAGAGGAGATTCGTTAAGGGCTGACAAGCTCTGATTCTTGTAGCATCAGCTTTTCACACACTTCTTGCAGGGTCCACGTGAGTTGGTTTTGTTTTGCAACTGGTCATAGGGGGTGGGGGGTGGGGCTAAGCACAGCCGTTCGGAGCAAGTATCATTGTGCGGCCGCTGCGGTCTGCTTGAATCACGTCTCTAGAACACTGGTGCATTTATTTATTTATTTATTTATTTAGAATATTCATTTCAGCTTCTGTAACATCTGGCTTGGGCCTGATTCTCTTGCCCTAAAATACCGCCGCAATCCTCTGGAAGACTAAGCATATTTATGATGGACTGTGGAGGGTTTTGTGAATACAATCTTATTGTGTTTTTTTTTTCCTCGACCATGACTTTGAAGATCAAAGGTATAGCTCAGTGGTAGACTACCCTAGTTGCTTCCCATTCAGAAGATTGCAGGTTCAGCGTTTGCCGTTTCCTCTTTGGAAATTACACAGATCCGCCATCTGAGTTTCATCTGAATTTATAGCAACCCTCAGAGGGCTTCCCAAGAAAGTGAGATATGATTTAGGAGTGGGTTTCGTCTGTTCCAACCCCTCTACCTCCAGTGAGATCCCATGGTGATCAGGATTTGAACTCGCCTCTCCTAAATCCAGGTACTGTACATCACACACCCCACCGTATTTGGGAAGGATTTAGCTCACAGGCAACAGGAAAAGCCTTTCTCAGCCAGAAATCTTGAAAACCTGCTAACAAGTCGAAATGTAGACGATATCGGATCTGGCAGACACTTTCCTGGTTCCTGGAACTGAAATGAAATCCAAGATGCAATGCTTCCCACTAAATCCTCTTTGGCTGAGGTTTGGCACAACCGTAGGCCACTAAGATCTCCGTGAACCTGTGGCCTCCCTCAGGTGGCACATCCTCTTGAGAGAGTCCCCGTGTTAATCCCAACGCTGGGTCCTCCCAAGACCAAAATAGGGAAGCCGGGAAGATAGGACTCAGTCTCTCCATCCCCAAGGTGTTAGTTCGGGACCGCAAAGATCCGCTCTCAAATATTTATCCATTGACGAGTGGAGGCTCCCACCCGGCTCCGTCTGCCTCCCTTCCTACCTCTCCCCTGTGCCTCCTTCCCCGTATAACGCTTCAACACACACAGCCGTGATTCTCAGCCGCTCGGTTGCCCCTTTCCCCCTATCAAGGGAGTCTTTGTATAAGACAACCTGCCACGCAGCCATCTGTTTGCCTTCGACTGGGCTCCGTTTGTGTATGGGTGCGAGAGAAGCGAAAGACACCGAAAGGGAACTCTGTATCCCAAGAACGGCTCCAGGCCTTACACTTAAGAAGAAGGAGGAGAAGGAGAAGGAGGAGGAGGAGAAAGAGGAGGAGGAGGAGGAGGAGGAGGAGGAGGAGGAGAAGAAGAAGAAGAAGAAGAAGAAGAAGAAGAAGAAGAAGAAGAAG
>JAHTLZ010000098.1:809153-827291 GCA_023846285.1 Phrynocephalus versicolor | reverse complement strand
CACACACACACACACACACACACACACACACACACACACACACACACGTGTTCCACTGTGCAGTCGAGGGTTTGGAAATTCCTTGCAGATGTGCAGCCTTTGAGAAACTTTTTTAGACTACAACTCCCACAAGGAGTCATGGGAATGTAGGCTGTAATTTCTTTTAAAAAAAATTCTGGACCAGGGGCCATTTTCTTCCAGTCAGGAGGCCTTGGTGCCTTGTTTCCCCCTCAAGGCCTCCATTAGGGGAATCATAAGAACCTAAGAACAGCCTTGCTGGAAAGAGGCCACAGCCCATCCAGTCCAGCATTCTGTCTCACACAGCAGTGGCTCACCATTGGCTTCAGGGGATTCCCCAGCAGATGTCTTCACCTGCTTATGATTCCCCGCAAATGGTATTGAGAGATCTCCTTCCTTTCTCTCCAACCTGGAGGTTTTCCTTTGGCATCCATCATGATAGCCATGGAGACCCTTGTTCTCCATGAACTTGTCCAATCCTTTCTTAAAGCTCTCAAGGCAGACAGCTGCCACCCCTTCTTCTGGCAGGGAGTTCCACAGACCAGTGATCCTCCGGGTGAAAAAAGTATTTTCTCTTATTTGTTTGAGATCCAGCACCCACAAGTTTCATGGAGTGCCCCCTAGATCTAGGGAAATAGGGAAAACCGCTTTTCCTTATCTACTTTGTCCACGCCGTGTATGATTTTATAAACTTCAGTCAGGTCACCTCTTAGGCGCCGCCGTTCAAGAGTGAAGAGGCCCAGCCGTTGGCACGGCCCTTGTCTTCCCAACGGGGTAAGGAACCCTCTGGCACAATTTAGGTGCTCATCCCACCCTGACTTCTTTTGCTCTCTCTCTCTCCCCCTGTGCTTCCTGCAGCCGCTTCCAGCCATGTCCTCCCGGGAACGCCGAGCCGAATTCTTCATCAAGACCGAGCCGGCTTCTCCGGACAGTTTCGTGCAGCACAGCCCGAGCGGGTCTTCCGATACCAGCGCCAGCGGGGTCCCCCAAGAGCTCGAAACCACCGGGGCACCGCCGGCCGGGACGGGGGCCTCCCGCCGGCGCCACGATGACGACGCGGACGAGCCCCCGGGGCGAGGGAAATACATGCTGACCTCCATGCCCAAGCGGCTGTGCCTGGTGTGTGGCGATGTCGCCTCGGGGTATCACTACGGCGTGGCGTCCTGTGAAGCGTGCAAAGCATTCTTCAAACGCACCATCCAAGGTAGGTGGCCGCATTTTCCTGCTGGCTTCTTTTGGGCAGTATCTGCACACGCCCTGGCACTTTCCGGAAACAAAATCAGCAAGGAAATTCCGACGGAGGGATCCTCGTGTCTCAACGGTCTGCGGCACACCTCCAGAAACTAGATCTCTTGCTGTTCTGTCGGTGTGGTAGGCTGCCCCTGAATGTGGAGGTTCTATTTAGATGTCCGCAGGGGAGATGCCATGGGGAAGAGGGAGCTGACAGAGAGGGGAGGTTTTCTGACCCTCTTCCCTAAACCAGCCATGTCCAAACTTCAGCTTTGTAAACCTCTCGCCTCTCCTCGTTTCTCTCTCTCAGGCAGCATCGAGTACAGTTGTCCGGCCACTAACGAGTGTGAGATAACGAAGCGACGGCGGAAGGCTTGCCAAGCATGTCGGTTCACCAAGTGCCTGCGTGTGGGCATGCTTAAAGAAGGTATGGTTTTGGGGAGGGGGGTCCTAGATAGACATCAAGACCCGATTATTTTCTTAGGATCTTTAAATCTCCCCCCTTTCTCATTCGCCAGGGGTGCGTCTCGACCGGGTGCGAGGAGGGCGCCAGAAGTACAAGCGCCGGCCCGAGGTGGAGGGTGCCACCTATCCGAGCGCCTTTGTCACCCCCCAGATTGCCACGGTGACCGCCAAGAAGCCAGGTGAGGGGGCGGTTGAAGAGGTGAGAGGTGTCCTTGAGCTGCAAATGTCCACCTAGAGCAGGCATGTCCAAACTTCGGCCCTCCAGATGTTTTGGTCCACAACTCCCACAGTCCTTTGTCATTGGCAATCTAAGCTTAGAATTCTGGGAGTTGTGGTCCAAAACATCAGGAGGGGCGAAGTTTGGGCATGCCTGGTTTAAGAAGAAGAGGTTGGGATGCAATTTGGGGGTGGGGGGGCAGCGACGTGACAAAGCAGAGAAGGCTAAACTTCGGCCCTCCAAATGGTGTGTGTGTATGAGAGAGTGGATGGGGAAAATAGGATTGGTTACAGCTAGTTAAGAAGTTGTACAACCGGGCACGCCACCAATAAGTGACCCTAGGACCACATCAAGGAGGCCGAGTTGTGCGAACGTTGCACCCGTTTTTCTGGCTAAGTCTTCCAAATCCAGGGAAAAGATGGGGGTGGAAGGGTACTACTGTTCTTGCTGCCTGACATCCACCCACCCACCCCTTGCTTTTGTCTGCCTCCCCGCCTCCGCAGCTCCCATGAACACGATGGTGTCCCACTTGCTGGTGGCCGAACCGGAGAAGCTGTACGCCATGCCCGATCCCGCGCTCCCTGACGGACCCGCCAAGGCCGCGAGCACCCTGTGTGATCTGGCCGACCGGGAAATTGTGGTCATCATCGGCTGGGCCAAAAACATACCAGGTGAGGGAGGAGGAAGACGCCGGCGCCTACCTGGCTGTGGTTCAAACACTGGACCGTGTGAAGGCACGACTGAAAGCAGTGCTGTTTGTCTAGAGACCAGGCTAAGTATAGTGTTTGCTAGAGAAATACTGTATGCCAGGCATGTCCAAACTTCAGCCTTCCTGATGTTTTGGACCACAACTCCCAGAATTCTAAGCTTAGATTGCCAATGGCAAAGGGCTGTGGGAGTTGCGGTCCGAAACATCTGGAGGGCCAAAGTTTGGACATGCCTGCGTGTATGCTGTCTTTTTGTGATGTCATTTCCCAAACTGGCCACTTAGGGGGAACCGAAGACCATACGATGGGTAGTTTGCTATTAAAATTATCCACATTTCCCAGTATCCGCAGGGGTCCCTAGAATGAATCTCGCGCAGATCTGTGGGGGGTCCATCTTGACTGATGACTATTTGCTGTGCTGTGCTGTCCCGGTGCAGGCTTTCCGGCCCTTTCTTTGGCCGACCAGATGTCGGTGCTGCAGAGCGTCTGGCTGGAGGTGTTGCTCCTCGGCGTGGCCTGGCGCTCGCTGCCCTGCGAGGAGGAGATCGTCTTTGCAGAGGACTTTGCCCTGGATGAGGAAGCGGCCCGGACGGCGGGGCTGCTGGAGCTCAGCGGGGTGGTCCTGCAGCTGGTGCGCAAGTACCGTGCCCTGCGCCTGGAGCGCGAAGAGTACGTGCTGCTGAAGGCCCTGGCGCTGGCCAACTCGGGTGAGTGGCTCGCTGGGGGATGGTGGGAATTAGGGTTCCAATAAATAAATAAATAAATAATTAAATAAATAAATAAATAAATAAATAAATAAAGTAATGCTTGCACAATCTCGGTAACCAAGGGTTCTTCGGATGCCAGCATCCGGAATTCTCCAAAACAGTTTCCTAGGTGGAATGCTGGGAGTTTTAAGATCACAACCACACAACCGACAGACCCCTACCTTTTAATCTTCAGATATCCTCGTTCCAGACTCTGAGCTCCGTTCTGATAGTAAAGCCTAATTCCTAGACCTGGAGTTCTTCAAATTTTAAGTAGGTCTTTTGCAAACGGAGGTCCAGAAGGACCCCTGTATGTATGGGATTGCTACCCATGGTCTGAAAATATTAAAATGAACCAAAAAAAAAAAACCAAAAAAACCCCAGAGATACGTATGTCCCCAGTGCAGTGACCAAAACTGCCCAGGAGAGGGAGCCAGAGACCATTCTGTGCATAAGGTTGGGTATTATCCACGGTTTTCAACATCCGTGGGCAGATTGGAAACAATCATCTCCAGGTATGTGGGTCTTACTGCATGCCTTTCAGTGCATCCAGAGCTTGTAAGTTTAAAAAAAAAGTATGTAGAAGCCTGCAGACCTGACCACCGGCAGCCCCTGATCCTTCTGTGGTTTGTAACCGTTGTTGTTGTTGTTGTTTTTGCTGCTGTTAAATTGTAAAATATTGCAAGCCGCGCAGAGACCTTTGGGTTGGCATATAAGTACAATGAAGGAAGGAAGGAGTAAGTAAAGTCCGTCAGTCTCCAGCGGCTTCTCCTCTCTCTTCATGCCTCTCTCTTCTCTCCCCCACCGCCCTCTTTTTTTCTCCCCTCCAGACTCGGTGCACATCGAGGACATGGCCGCGGTGCAGCGGTTGCGAGACGTCCTCCACGAGGCGTTGCTGGAATACGAAGCCTCCCGGCGGCCCGAGGAGCCTCGCCGTGCCGGGCGCCTCCTGCTCACCCTCCCTCTCCTGCGCCAGACGGCCACCCGGGTCCTCCACCATTTCTACAGCCTCAAACTGGAGGGCAAGGTCCCCATGCATAAGCTGTTCCTGGAGATGCTGGAGGCCATGATGGACTGAGCGAGGAAGCCAGACCGGGGGGGGGGGGAGGACGACGACGACGGGTGGGGGGGAGATGAGCAGGATTCCGGGTGGGCCTCCCTTGGGAGGGAAGAATTAGATGGAGGGAAAGGAAGGGGGAGAAGTGCCATGGTCCTCCATCGGGTTTTCTTGGCTTTCCTTCCTCGCGCCTCCCGTCGAGCGAATTTCCACGTATGCGAACATCTCACCGGCCCATTGCTTTCGCGCCGACGCCAAGCGAGCGGATCCGTGGAGGAGGCCCAAAGTTTTTTGGGGAGGAGGGGGGTGGGAATTGAACCAGGCGAGACCGGGCCGGGCAACCAAGGACGGCATGGCGGGCGAGAGGCTCACGTCTCAGCGGCTAGGGAAACGGAGAGGAGCCATTGGACCTTCGCACTGGAAGCCATACTTTAGTTTTAATTTATTGGTGGTGGGTGGGGAGGGGAGGGCAGGGGAGGGGAGGGGGCATTAGCTACTGTAGCCTGAGCTTGGAAGCCATAGCGGACGGATGGAGGGAGGGGCAGGTACCAGGGTGGGTGGGTTGCGGATGGGTGGGGTGGGAGGGGAAGCGAGATTCTGAGCTTTGCCTTAGCCACACGCTGCTGCTCCAGGAGGCTTCAATCTTTAACTTGGCCTAGCGTTTGGGTTGGGTTTTTACCTCCATATATAAAGAGCCATGCTTTCCCCCGACCCCATCCCTCGCCTCCAATGCGCGCCTCCCCCCTCCTGTTTGCCTCTGGGCTGGGCCCAGCAAAAAATGCACCTTAACGCGGTGAGGGGGATGGCACGGATCCGGGGAGAGGGTCGGGAGGGGGGGTTAGCCGAGGGCCTGTCGGAGGTTTTGGGGGTCTACAGCCCTCGTCTTTGTCTCCCCCCCCCTCCCAGGCTTACTGGGGCAAAAGGGAGCTGTACTCCAGAAGATGCCCCATCCCACCCCAATGAGGCGAATGTCCCAGCTCCAGAAATAACAAAGGGGATGCAAACGGGGTGGCAGTGGGCAGGGGGAAGACCTGGAGCATTCCCCCCCCCCCGGATCTTCTGTCTGTCTCGAGTGCAGAGCCGTCCTTGGCTGTCTCCCCGGGGAGGGATGCACCCGCATCATCATGTGTTTTTGTTTTCTTACCAGTAATCTTTCCCTCCCTGCCTCTGGGATTCTTGCATTATCCCTTTTAAGCAATAAAAATAACCTTGGGGAGGGGAGGCATCCCCCTGCACCCACCCACCTAGGTGGGATGGGGAGGTCACCCTGTGTCTTACGTCGGGCTTTGCGCGGAGCCTGCCTTAACCTCGGGAGAAGAGTGGGTGGCCGCGAGGAGGGAACCGGCCACCACCACCTCCTCCTGTGAAAAACAAAAACAAATAACAGGGCAGGGGGCTTCCCAGCTCAATCCTGCAAGGTCCCCTTCCTCTCAACCCCCTTGTAGCAATAGTTTTAAAAGGCAATTCTGCTTTTCCTTTCAGGTGTGGTTTCGTATCCCCTCCCTTCTCTGCCAATAAGAAGCCGAGCCATGGGGTCTTCGCCAGGCCAAAACAAAAACCGCCCTCCCTAGGCTGATCATAACCACCCACCATTCTGCCCGATAGCAATAATACTACTCATAATAAAACTCACCCGCCTCCCTTCCATTGCCTTCCCTGTCCGTTAAATCGGGGCTAGGGACGCAGGTCACCCTCCTGAGGTTGTGGAATGACAACTCCCATCATTCCTCACTCCTTCTAGGCTGATGGGAGCTGTGATCCGTCCACAGCCAGAGGGGCTCGCCAACTTGCCACCCCTGGGTTAAGACTTACGGAGGGGAAGCTGCATGACCTAAAGCTGAGAGCAGTGTACATAGCAATATATTTTACTGTATATTCGTTGCAAAATAAAAGAGAAAAGCGGTCTATTCCATTTCTGCCTTGCTTCGGCCCCACCGCAAAAGGGCTGGCTGGCTGGGAGTCTCCCCTGCTGTGGTGGGAAAAGAGGTGAGGAAGGTGGGAGAGCCGACGTGGAGATTTTTTTTTTTGTATTAAATTATGTGTGTGTACATATTATAAATACCTCTGATTTGTGTATAGGCGGCTTACACATGCACATGCATAGAGAGCTCTATTAATGAACAAATTAAAAAAAAAATAACGGCTTCTGCAGCCGAAAGAAACATTTGGTGGCTGTCTTATGTTTGTTTGCAATTGGGTGTGCCAAGGCAGGCGAAATTTAGAAATTAGGGAGGATTAATTAGGGAGAATTAAGCCCCGTGCTTGAAAATGTTTCTGCGTTCCACTAAGCCAGGTATGTCCAAACTTCGGCCCTCGTGACGTTTTGGACCACAACTCCCAGAATTCTAAGCCTGTATTTCCAATGGCAAAGGACTGTGGGAGTTGTAGTCCAAAACATCTGGAGGGCCGACGTTTGGACATGCCTGCACTAAGCTAAGACAGGCTGTGCTTCTCTGGTTGTCCCCGGATGACAATTCGGATCAGCACAAGCCAACATGACCAATCAAGGGTGTCTTTATTTATTTCTGCTTCAAATTACACTTTCGTTTGACAAACGCCCCTTTGGTCTTTGCCCACAAGGACTCAAGTTGAAAGATATAGGTCTTTAAAAACCAAACAAAAGCAAACGGCATTTGTATTTCAACCCAAGGAAAAACTTCCTGGTTGAAGAACTCGGAATGCTTGGGTTCAACAGTACCGAAAATGTCGTTGTTTAGGGCAGTTGGATCCATGGCGTTTTCCTTTTTTTAAAGTGGTCACAACGACACCTAACCCTCTGGTTGCAGAGGGACAAAAATTGAAATGCCATCATGGTAGGACCCATGTTGAGGGTGAACGGAGCAGCAAGTCAGCAGCGGCAGGAGAGCAGGTAAGAACTCACACATTTATTTTCACACAAACCAAAAAAAGAAATAATTGTAATCATGAAACATGCTCTTTTCCTAACAAGGAAGGATGGGAATCAGTCCATTTGTGACCAGCTTCGTCTCAACATCACTCAGCTCTCCTCTTCGCTTAGCAGCATATTGGGGATACCCTTTGTGATGGGGAATTCGTGGCCCGTGTCTGGACATTTCAGTACACCTTCCACTACCTCCACCTGCAAAGAAAATAAATCCAAAGTAATGAGGCAGGGAGGTGGACCCTGGCCTGTTAGTGTTTCCTGCCAGCATAGATTTCTGAAAGCAGAGAGGAGCGACCTCAGTGGGTCTAGGGCTGATCCCTGCTCTAGATCTTCCCTGAGCGGAGGTGCAGCGCTGACCGAAACTCCCAAAGGAGACTAGATGCAGAAGAAAAGCAGATTACTACAGGTCTAAAGGGGGTGCAGCCAAGAGATCCAGATGATTTCTGAGACTGAAAAGTGAAGGAGAAAAGGGATGGAAACAGACCCCCTTGTCTTTTATCCCTGGAAATTGAAACACGGGGCTCTCAGGCTTTGCACAAAGAGGTTCCCAATGGACAGGGGTGCCGGGGGCAAAGGGCCAAAAACGCTTTCCCCACCTCCATCAACACATGATGTACTTTCCGAAGGAAATCTTCGTCTGTCTCGTAACCAGGGAGGGGCTCCGGAGGCAAGTCTGACCGATGGCCCAACTGGAAAGGCGAAGAAGAAGAAGAAGAAAGGGCACAAGACAAGTATTTTCGTGAGTGTTCGCACTCAAAAACCAAGTGCTTCTTAAGCCATGAGGTGCTGGGGATTTTACTCAATGCACAGCCTTGCAGGGGTGTGTTGGGTTTGCCCAAAAGACAGGCATCTGAGCCTGGACCAGCTTCCCAGGAGTAAATCACTCCTCTGGCAATATCTTACCAAGGTACTTCAAGGGCCAGATGCAGGGGAGTGGTATCAGGAGACAGATATCTAGTCTCATGCGCTCCCAAACACATCTGGTGGGGCCACTGTGAGATACAGGAAGCTGGACTAGATGGGCCTTTGGCCTGATCCAGCAGGGCTCTTCTTATGTGCTTATGTTCTTTTGCTTTCCCACTGATTTTTCTATCCTTCTGTGGAGAGCGGTGAGGGGGTTACACGCACCAATTGGGGTGTTCTTTTTCCCTACTGTTCCTCCTTGGCAGAGGCTGGACATAACCCCGAGGGTCCCTCCCCGCTCTGTACTTCTAAACGTACAACTATAAAATGTTCCCGTGACAGACCAGTGGTGGCTATAAGAGGAAAATTGCCGGGGGAATCGCAGGCCCAAGAGGGAATTTCTTCTCACCCCACTTACACTCTCAGCTGCCTCCACCAGGGCTCCCCATTCTACCTTGGGCACCATCCGGGCTGTGAACTCGGGGTTGAAATCTACTTTGTTCACCTTCACCTCCGTGGCCTGTTGGGAGGGAAAAAAAATGAGAACGAAAAGTGAATAAATAAATAAATAAATAAATTTATAGTAGTAGTAGTAGCAGTAGTAGCAGCAGTAGTAGTAGTAGTAGTAGCAGTAGTAGCAGCAGCAGCAGCAGCAGTAGTAATAGTAGTAGCAGTAGTAGCAGCAGCAGCAGTAGTAGTAGTAGTAGCAGCAGCAGCAGCAGCAGTAGTAATAGTAGTAGCAGCAGCAGCAGCAGTATTAGTAGTAGTAGTAGTAGCAGCAGCAGCAGCAGTAGTAATAGTAGTAGCAGTAGTAGCAGCAGCAGCAGCAGTAATAATAAAGGGGGGGAGAAGGAGATGGAAGAGGGGAATCCCCGTTACCTGGATACGGAGGGGGAATCCCCCGCCGGGCCGCACCCCCCGCACGTGGGAGGTGAGCATGTTGTGGGTCAAGAGCTTCATCCTTTCCGAGGACGGAGAGGGACCCCCGTGTGCGCGAACCTCCACCCTGGAACACCCTGCGCGCTGCACTTCCGGTTTTGTGACCCCGCGCTTCCGGTCTCTTCCCGGAAGTTCTGCTTTCCTACCCTTTTTTTCCCAAACCGGCGAGTTGTGCAACCTCCTTTTTCCGCCGGTTGGGAAACTCGACCCGCTGCGCTGCCGTTCCGCAGGAATCTCGGTTCCCCCCCCCCCCCCACCCCACACCCCCACACCACCACCCCGGCCCGCGTGGTGGTTATTATGGGATGGAGGGGGGAATTAGGCTGGAACTGGCCGGTGTTTTGGGTGGCTCCGGGGCTTTCGGACCAGTTTCCACCACCAACACCACCCCCACCCACCCCGATGTGCCCAAGAAATTGTGTTAGGAATGACGTCTCGCAGACACCTATGGGTGCAAGGCTGCAAATGGGCTCAAATTTATTGCTGTTATTATTTGAAGTTAGGGCAATAAATATACAATAATCCCCATATACTATTATTGCTTGAAGTTAGGAAAGCTTGCAAAACCCGATCCTTCTGCTTCATGAAAGCATCGCTGGCTGTGGGGTCTTTATTTATGAGTCTGATCCAGGAGGGTGTTTACTCTGAAGAAAATTTGTGCATGGGGAGGTGGGAGCCGCGGTTGGGGTTTGCACGAAAGGAAGCCCTGCAGAAGTGATGGGGCCGTTGCTCCCACTCAAGGGTCAAGACCAGACAGGGTACTGTATTTACTGCCATTTTCTTTAGAAATGTGCCAAGAACGGCAGCGGCTGCAATCCAGAACCAGGCACGATCGAAAGCCGGCTTGAGTGTAAAAGTCCACCCGGTTAAAGGCTTGCCACTAAGGATGCAAATCGTCGCACGCCTTCTTATGCTTTGCTTTAAAGGCAAAAAACAAAATCTTCCCAAAGTTGATGCTCCGTGCAAAACGCGGGCTGCGATCCTACTCCCCATTCTTGGGAGTAAATACGATGGCTACCCCCGGCACTTCACGCCCCGAGCAAAAATGCCTGCACAGAAGAGGGGGGAATCCGTTGCATTATGCTAATGAATGCAAATGAGAGGGAGATTGGCAACCCACTTAACCCACCCACCTCCCCTCCTTCCTTTCCTTTGGGGGGAAATTGAGAGTCGAAGCTAGTTTGCGCAACGGGAGGAGGAGGAAGAGGAGGAGGAGGAGGGTGAACTTCAAAAGCAATCTGGTTGCCAGGGGGTGGTTGGCCGTCACTCCCGGGGATTGCCATGGCAACGGGGTGGAAAAGGGCGGGGGCCCTGGCTTTATGGTGCAGCTGGGGAGCCTGGAGGGCCGCCCCCATTGCAAAAGGTTGCCCGGCGGCGCGGACTTGGAGAGCTTTCGGATCCACTGCACCAGCCATGGCGGCCCTCAAGGTGAGCCGGCAGAAAAATCCGACTTTTCTCTTTACCACCCCCCCATGCCCACCCCCACCCCACCCAGGAGAATGGTTTCCCTCCTTCTGATCCACCTGCAAAAGGGAGAACCAGCCAGCCCCATGCAAGGCAGGCAGCGGTCCAGCCCCACAGCAGGCGATCCCTTTAGATCTCGGTGCAATCCCAAGGTCAGATCTGGGTTGTGATGCAATCCAGACACACGCGCCCCCCTCCCCTCGATATAGGGCAGCCTGCTTCCCAGACCCCCAAAAATGCCTGCAAAAAAGGGCCCGAGAACAGAAAAGCTGCTTGCCAGCCCTAAAAGCATGAAAAGGAATGGGTTTGTCCCACGGGATCAGCTCTGGCCCTCGCCTGCCCTGCAACGGGACACCCGTTTTGGACCTGTGCAATAAGAAGCACAAACTTTAGAAGGGAAAAGGGGTTTTGAGATGCCCCACCCCCCCAAAAAAACAATATAACGATAGGCTAGGACAGTGGTTCTCAACCTGTGGGTCCCCAGATGTTCCTGGATTGCAACTCCCAGAAACCCCTCCCAGCACAGCAAGTGGTGGAGGCTTCTGGGATTTGCAGTCCAGGAACATCTGGGGACCCACCGTTTGAGACCCACTGGGCTAGGGCCTAGGTCAGTGGTGGCAAACCTTTGGCCCTCCAGATGTTTTGGACCACAACTCCCAGAATTCCAAGCCTAGATTGCCATTGACAAAGCGCTGTGGGAGTTGTGGTCCAAAACATCTGGCCGGCCAAAGGTTTGCCACCACTGGCCTAGGTGATACCTTTATAGGCCGCTAATAAATTAAAATAATGCCAGGTGAGCTTTGGATAGCAAACTGTCTTTATCAAAGCATTGTGCCAAAATGCCTTCTTGATAGAGGATGTAGTCTTATCAGGAGCTGAGATCCCTGGAGGGAAGATGGAATTCACCAGATGACGGTTGCAGGAGGCATTAAGACTGCATCAAAGTCCCGGATAAGGTTCCAAACTTTATAGGGGAATCCGTCCCGCCCTAGAGGAGAGCACTAGGGGTGCTTTGCAGTGCCTGGCTCTTGGAAGGAGCAGGAGCAGACCCACAGATTAGTAACAGCAGGGCTGGGCTGGAGAAGACCTTTCTTGTGGATAACAGCTGTTCCCCAGCCCCATAGATCCCCCAGGCCTGTAGAGCAAGGGCCTGAGGTCGAAAGCCCCATTACTGTAAAAAACAAGGCTTGGGGGTAGACACCTCCCCCCAATGGAAAAGAGTAGTCTTAGAGGAAATAGCGTTCCAATCGTACAGAACGCCAGCCTGAGATTAGGAAAAGCTGTACCCAAGAAAAATCAATATATAACCCAAAAGCCATAATTCTGGGAAAAGGTTGCCTCTAAGTGCATCTCCATTCTAGGGCACCCAAGTGGATTCAGCACTGAATTGTGGGGGGTGGGGGACTGCTTTTTTTAATGGGGATTACTTTGCCTTTTTATTTTTTTGTTAGGTTGGGGACAAGCTGCCCAGCGTGGAAGTCTATGAGGGGGATCCCAGCACCAAGCTGAACATTGCAAGCCTCTTTAAAGGGAAAAAGGGCATCCTTTTTGGGGTGCCTGGTGCCTTCACACCAGGCTGTTCCAAAGTAAGTAAGAACCTGCCAGTGGCGGGATTTGGTGTTGTCTTAAAAAGTTGCTTTTTTATCCTGTTTTAGGGAAACCTCTTTGAGTGCTGTTGCCCCCATCGCCAGATCAAAACCCTGATTTTTGATTAATTCAATTTTATTTTATTTTATTTGTTATTGTTTCATTTTTACTATTATTTTTTATTATTGTTTTGTTCATTTATTCTGATTTTTATTTTATTTTATGGAACATCAATAGCTAAGGGGAAACTTAGACCGTTGTTACTATTTTCTTTTTAAAAAATCCTGGAGATCTATCCAATATGCAAGGCAACAGTTAAGTGAACCATTAAATAATCCAGTTGGGTATTTGTCTAGGCTTGCAGGCCAGTTGAGTATATTGGGGTGGTGAACCTTGACTCATCCACATCTCGGGGGTCTAGGATTCCCATAATCCCTTGGGGTGGAGTTTGGCTAAATTGCCTGGGAATTGGAGTCCAAAATTGACAGAAGTCTGGTGCATTATTTTCTTCTCTCCCCACCCTCCATCCCAATTCAGACCCACCTCCCGGGCTACGTGGAGAAAGCCGGCCAGCTGAAAGGCAAAGGTGTAGAAATCATTGCCTGTTTATCTGTCAACGATGTCTTTGTCATGAACGAATGGGGGAAAGCGCACCAGGCTGAGGGAAAGGTACGTAGAAGGGGCATGGGGGACTTTCTTTACCCTTCAAAACAAGGATCAAGTTTCTAGTCCTGAGTGTGCAGGCAGACGATGGTGGGATCTGAGAAGCTGGGACAGAGGCATCTGGCAGTTCCTTCCACCTGTTTCCGGCAGGGTGGGGAAAGAGGTTTCTCATGTCGCAAGCTTGTGCAACTTGAGTCCTGTTTGAGGGGAGGAGGCAAGGAGGTACGTCTCATGAGAAACAGCGTGGTGTAGTAGTGAGATTCAGGGGACCCTTGTCGCAGTCCCTGTGTTGCCATGGAAACAGTGCAGTAAACCACACTTTGAACGTCTCAAAATTGGGGCGATCCTGTGTTCAAATCGTCTTGCGGGCAAACACCCCCAGCAAATAAATTCGCTGTAGCCTGCATCTCCAAATAACCAGAGGCTCCTAAATAAATTTAATCCAATAATTACTCCTTAATGAACTAGGGGAGCAGACACAGAAGAACCACGAAAACAAGGGTGAAAGGATTATTTTTCTACACGCAAGTGGGAAGAATACGTTTCATACCCTGACATAACAAGAGTTTATGCACGAGGTGGCATCCACACCACTGATCTTCAGAGATCTGGATTCCAACCAGGGCGTTGGGCTCGATGGCTTCTCAAGATCCTTCCAAATGAATTATTCCATGATTTTATTAAAAAAAAGTCCCACATGGCTGCTTGACCCTCTTTCAACACGTAATGATGCCTGCTGACCTAAAAACAGCGATCTCTTTCATTTTGGGTTGTTCCGTTTGGTGTCTTCCACAGGTCCGGATGTTGGCAGACCCAACAGGATCATTCGGAAAGGTACTGGATTTTTCTACTTGGATTTTCACCCTGTCAGGGCTTCTATTGACTTTCCAAACACTTTTAAGGTTTATTTTCCCCACTGTTTTTTCCCCCCCTCACCAGGCCACCAACCTGCTGTTGGATAAAGAACCTCTTCGAGAGCTCTTTGGCACCAACCGGTCTAAACGGTAAGAAAGAGGAGGTCGGTGGACGGTGGCCTGGTTGATCTATCTATCGCAACGACTTGGGGGGGGGGGGAGAGAGAGGCCCGTATTCTATCGTCAAGAAGAGAATAGGCTGAAAACCTGTCGCCCCGTTAGGCAAAAGGCGTAAGGCAGGCATGTCCAAACTTCGGCCCTCCAGATGTTTTGGACCACAACTCCCACAGCCCTTTGCCGTTGGCCGTACAGGCTCGGAATTCTGGGAGTTGTGGTCCAAAACAGGACAGGACATAATCTGGTGTAAGTAAATGAAGACATCTCCGTAGCTGTGACCTGTTGTGTTGAGCCGCTCTTTGCCTCTGGAGGCGCCACGATTTAGGCAGCAGCATTTGAATCACCTGCGGAAGGATAAAAGTCGACACGCACCTCAGTTGTGTCAAGCGGACGTTCTCAGACTGCAGTTCCCAGAATCCTCCACCACTTGCCATGCCAGCTGGGGTTTCTGAGCATTGGAGTCCAAGAACATCCAAGGTTGGGAGCCCAAGGGTTACTCGAGGGTTAGGAACCCTTGGTTTTGACGTTGGTTATGGTGAATTTTGTCTCCATTCTCCACCCCGCTGTCCCGCTCTTTATAGGTTCTCCATGGTGGTAGAAGATGGCTTCATCAAGGCCCTAAATGTGGAAGAAGATGGAACGGGTCTCACCTGCAGCTTGGCGAACAACATAGTCTCTCAGCTCTGAGCCCTGCGGGACGCCGGGCTTCCCTTCTGGCTGTCCCCTCTCTGCCGGCAGCAGCATTCTGGTCTCCTATCTGACCGCGGCAGGCCCACATCTAAGATACAATCTAAATTCGCCTCCAGAGGCAGGAGCAGTGGGGGGAGCCTTCCCAGACGGGCTTCGTTTGCTTGGATATATGAATAGCTTGAAATAAAATACCTGTTTTACTTCTCTTTCTCTGTGTCCTCAAGAAGGCAGACCTGCTGAGACCCGGGTCAAAGTGTACTTTAATGGCTTAGCTTTGCTACGCCCAGTTTGCCAGGCTCGACATATATTTTAGTCCAAATGGGCTAGCTTTGTGGGCACGGAAGACAATTAACTACTGTTAGAGCATCAAAAAAGGGGCCTATAGCTTGCTCTGAAGTAAATCCAGCTCCATTTAGTGTAGATTCTTGTGTAGAGAAATGGATTAAGCTTGGGAGAATCTAGGGTTTAGATTAATCCACCATTTCCCACCGTATCATGTGTGCGTCTTGCCAACTTGAGGGGTGGGCTAGCTTCCATCCTTTCTGTTCTCCCTCTCGGTTCAGAGTTTGACTCCCTCGATATCGGCCTTGGCTCTGCCTTCGAGAGACAAGTGAGCAGTTTGCAGAGCATTTCTTGGCTGCAAAGGGTGGGCACTGGGCAGGACATTTCCCTCGTAGCCCAGGCCTAGCAAATATGATCATGTCTTCAGCTAACGATTAAGAAGCAGCAAAGGGTGTTCTTTTGTGGGGGTTCAGCTCTCTTCCCGCTTAATGTTCACAGCATCATGAAGTTGGAAGAGGCTGCTGAGTCCAATACAGGAACACATCCTGAAATGCCCTTCCATTCTCTTTGGGCAAAGGGGGAGCTCCCTGTATCCTTCCTTCCTTCCTTCCTTCCTTCCTATGTCTGTCTGTGTGTGTCACACAGACCAATCTATCTATCTATCTACCATCCTTCCTTCCTGTCATGTCTGTCACACAGATCTATCTATCTATCTATCTATCTATCTATCTATCTATCTATCTATCTATCTATCTATCTATCTATCTATCTATCTATCTATCTATCTATCTATCTATCTATCTATCTATCTATCTATCTATCTATTCCTTCCTTCCTTCCTTCCGTTCTGCTATCTCTCTAACCCTGCCTTTCTCCTCCCGAGGACCTCAGGCGGCGCACCTCCTTGAAAGGCGACGCTGAACAGCTGCAAAGCCATCGGGCGTTTTAAAAAGGCTTTTTTCCGTCCCGAAAAAAAAGCCCCGTATTTAAAGCGAGGAAACCGATTTGGAGGCTTCGGATATATTTATTTTTTTGGAGCTTCGTGCAGCCCTTAGATTCCCCCCCTTCCAACCCCCCCCCCCCCCCCCCACAAACCCAAGCAGAGCCGGGGTCGGCCCGGAGGAGGTGCCCGGCGCTGTCCCGGGCCACCCATTCCCCCTTGGGGTGGGTGCTTGATCCGGGAAAAGGGGCTGCGGGGTGGGGGTCTCTTTCCAACCCCCCCAACCCGGTGCATTAGCCCTCCCATTCCGGGGTGGCCTCCTTCTCTCTCTCTTTCTCGCGGGGGCTGTCACACATTCCTGCCGCTTGAGTCAGGCCCGGAGGCGGCGGCGGCGGCGGCGGCACCAGGAAGCGCCAGGCCGATGTAGGAGGAGGAGGAGGAGGAGGGCGCACGGCAGCGGCGGAAAAAAAAGGGAGGCAAGGGCGAGCGAGCCGGCGGCCTGCGGTGGCCACCATGGGCGACGGCGGGGGCCAAGAGGAGGAGACGGTGGAGCTGCTGCTGACCGACGGTGCGGGGGGAGCGATCCTGGCGGGCAGGGGGGGCTTTGTTTTCAAGGGAGGCGGCGGGGAAGAGGAGGCGGTTGTGCGCCCAGGGCGCATCCGGGGGGTTTGTTGTTGTTGTTGGTTGTTGCCTATTTGGCTCTCCAAGCTCCTTCCTTTTGGCACCTTGGGTTTTTTTTTTAAAGGGGGGTAATCAGGGCCACCACCTCCCGAGCCAGGAGGCGTCCGATCTTGGCGGGGCGCCCTGCGGGAACGACCCCAAGAGGGGTCCCCTTTCTACCCACCCAAAGGCGCCCTTCCTTCTCCAAAAAGGCGCACGACGCGCACCCCGGGGCGCGGCGGGGTGCACCCGGCGGCGTTTTTGGGGGCATGACCCAGGGAGAGGGAGGGAGGAGGCGCCTGGCGGTGGAAGGGCATCCCTGGGGCCGGATCGTGGCGTGGGGAGGGCAGGTCCGGGGGCAGCCCGAGCCCATCAAGCACCGGGGGGATGTTTCTCCCGCACGCATTTTGGGGTCCTGTGGAGGGGGGAGAGCCATCGAGCCAGGGATCGGGGGGGGGGCAGGATGCAAGTGGTGTCAACGAGATCGGGGGGTGATCAGCCCAAGGTTTTGGGAAAGGATGAGGAGGAGGGGAAGTTTTTTTAAAAAAAGGAGGGGTTGCTTGGAAAAGCGGAACCAAGCAAATTATTATTTATGTTGGCCTCCCGGGAGGGGCAGGACAGTTCTGGATGCACCCTCCGGATTGGGGGCGGAGGAGAGAGCGACGTGGGCTTGTGGACCCCAGGATTGGTGGTGGTGGTGGTGGATGGGGTTCCGGATGAGGACTATTGCAAGGGGGAACACACACACACACATAAACACACCCGCCGGGAATTGAGCCGAGACACTAGTTGCGCGGCGGGGCCGCGCGCCCAAACCTTTATTTATGCCTTGATTTTGCAAAAAATTAAAAATGCATGCATGCACTCAAAAAATTGGGCCGTCCCCAGTCCCGCCTGGGCACGGCTTGGAGCTCCGGACTCCAACACAGAGTGACAGAGCGCGACCTTCCTGTCCCAGCTGAGCCAGGGGTTCTCCGCCTGGCCCAGGGTTATTTTGCAAAGCGTGCCTTGCTCCCCCCCTTAATTTATGCAAGCCCCGCCTCTCCGCCCCACTGGTTTGGGGGGGGAGAGCAGGAATCGGGGGCGGCGGCGGGGGCCGGGGATCGAGCGCGGATCTGGGGCTGAATCACCCGCCCACCCGTGCCTGATTGGCAGGTGTGTATGTGTGTGTGTGTGGGGAGCCTGGAGGCGTTGACAGGTGGGCGTTTGGGGAGGAGGTAACGTGTGAACGCAGCACTGGGGAGTAAGATCAGCTCCCTTCATTATGAACAGCTTTTTTGGGGGGGGGAGGACTTAAAACAAGCCTTTTTCATTGGTGCAACATCTCAAGCATCTCTGCACCTTGGAGACAGAGAGAGGCTTGGATAATTATTAGCAATTATTAGGATTAATAATAGCTGGTGTGTGTGTGTGTGTAAGAAACCTGACCCCAAAAACCACCTGGTTGTGTTGTGACAGCTTGTCTTTTCATGCCAGATGGAGTTCTGTGTGCCTCTGAGCGGGTTTATGCAGTGATGGGGTAGTTTGGCGAGAAATGCTCAGAGCTATAATAATAATAATAATAATAATAATAATAATAATAATAATAATAATAATAATAATAATAATAATAATAATAATAATAATAATAATAA
>JAHTLZ010000098.1:776340-809143 GCA_023846285.1 Phrynocephalus versicolor | reverse complement strand
GGAAGGATGGGTTTTCCTAGAGGAATAAATAGGATTTGTCCTAAATGCCTGGCCATAGGAACAAAACAAGATAAAGGAACACACCTAGGGTGACATCTTAAAAGACTGATAAATGTATTTCGGTGCTTTTGCAGAATTACAGTCCTGGGGGGGAGGGGGGATTTGCTTGTTTAGCATGTGTTCCTCAGGCCTGGGAATTAAACTCTGCGAGGACGGCATTAACATGGATAGGATGGCACCAAAAAAAACCCATTGAGAGCAACGGGGATGCTAGCAGGCTTGCTGACAGGCGTGCAGTGTGTACTTGAATTTTATTTTATTTTCAAGAAGCAGAAGGGTGAGCATTTTGGAAAGGAAATCCTGGAGGTCCTTTCAGAGGGCAACCCCCCCCCCCAAAAAAAAAATATTCAATCTGCTTTCCTGACTTAAAATGGTGTATTTTTGACTTTTGCTTTTCCTTCTTTTTTAAAATGTTGACAGCCAACTTGACCGGTCATGAGGAGAAAGTAGGTATGGAGAATTTCGAACTGCTGAAAGTCCTGGGTACTGGAGGTGAGCCGTCGCCCGCTGTTCGAGGGCATTTCGTTTGTATTTTTGTGGGATAATGCGTCCCACCCAGTGTCGGATGCACAATTCCCCCCTTCTGAAGGAATGCAAAAAACAAACAAACCCCAAAACCCTGAAGCTCAATGCAGAAAACCCTGCAGTGTAAAAATAAATTTAAAAATCACCAAAAACATTGTGGTATCTGAAAGACTAAGGGCTATCTTTTCCATGTGAGCTTTCGCAGATTGCGCCCGCTTCCTCAGACGTAAAAGTGGAGCGGTGTGGCAAATGCGTGTCCAGGACGACCCCACTATCCGCTGGAGATTGGTTCCAAGCCTTTCCGTGGATAATGAAAACCGCGGATAAGAGAAAACGCCAAAAAATATCCCCCAAAACTGCTGTTTTGTGATAGCAACTTGCTTTACCGCTGCTGTTTTACAGCAGTAGCTGGCTTTACAGCTGCTCTTTTGTGACAGTAGCTTGCTTTGTGATACCCCAGAAGGTGAAGGCGGAAATCTCTGCCTACCTAATGAAAGGGCCCTGAAAATGTAATGGGAAATAAAGTCTCATAGATTTGACAGCCTGCCCTAGGAAGAGAGAGAGAGAGAGAGAGAGAGAGGATCGCTTTGGCAAATAGCAGGGGGTTAGCGTTGAAAACAGAGGCGGACCGGATCTGTGGGGGACCAGACGAAACCTTCACCCGCGTGTTTTTTGTCCACCCTAGCTTACGGGAAAGTGTTCCTGGTCCGGAAGCTGAGCGGTCACGACAAGAACAAACTGTACGCCATGAAGGTGTTGCGCAAAGCCGCCATCGTGGCCAAGGCCAAGACCACGGAGCACACGAGGACGGAGCGGACGGTGCTGGAGCACGTACGCCAGTCCCCCTTCCTGGTGACCCTCCACTACGCCTTCCAGACAGACTCGAAACTCCATCTGATCCTGGGTAGGCAGGAGGGCGCAGGCGCGGGGCGGGGCGGGTGGCGTCCGGACGGCACGGAGAGATAGAAGACTCCTTAAAACTAAATTGTCTTCAGCCGTGTCCTGGCTTTAGACTCCCTCTTCACCTTTTGGGTCCGTTTTGTTTCATTTTTGGTTATATTTGCAGTGCTTCATATTTAATAATTGTTGCGCTTCGTTCTACTGTCAGGATATTATTTTATAACAGGTGTGATGAGGTTGTTGCTTGCCCTTTTGATTATGTTAATGCCTGGTTGGTTTGGTGGGAGGTGGCTGGGAATTTTTACTGTGGCCTTGTGTGATCCTATACTACGTCAGCTTTTTGCTAGGTAAACCATGGTGCAGTGTGCACGTTTAAGCCACAACAACAACAACAACAACAACAACAACAACACAACCTGTCTCTTCCCTTCCAGACTATGTGAGTGGCGGGGAGCTGTTCACCCACCTGTACCAACGGGACCACTTCACCGAGGAGGAGGTGCGGTTTTATAGCGGCGAGATCATTTTGGCCCTCGAACACCTGCACAAGGTGAGAACGTGGAAAGTAGTGAGAAGAGAAGGAGAGGGAGGCAGAGAAGAAGGAAATGCACCCATGAACAATGGCTGTCCTGCGGAGAGTTTTGGGTAGCGTGGGCAGCATACAGCAGGTCCCCGATATCCGCTGGAGGTTGGTTCCAGGCCTCCCCATGGAAAACGGAAACTGTGGATAAGAGAGAATGCCCAACACCCTCCCCTCAAAACTTGTTTTTGTGACAGGCTTGCTTTATGGCTGCTGCTTTACGACAGTAGCTTGCTTTACGGCTGCTGTTTTATGACAGTCGCTTGCTTTGTGGTGGCTGAATTATTTATTTAAAATTTTCCTCTGCCCACCATGGATAACTGAATCAGTGGTTAATGAATCAGTGGATATGGGAGTCCCACTGTATAAGTTGAATGAATGAATGAATGAATGAATGAATGAATGAATGAATGGTGCATGGCCAATAAGGTACAGGAGATAACTAGCTCCATCCAGCCTGCCATTAGCGCTAGTGGCATTAGTAGGGGTCAGAAGTTTGACAGCAGGAGAAGAGGAAGCCGAAACATGAGATGCATAGACTCCCTAAAGTTTGCCACAAATTTTAAGTTTCCAAGAGACTTGCAAGGCTGTTGAGGACAGGACATTTTGGAGAGTTCCTGTAATCTGGAGGCGACTTGATGGCCCCTCACAATATGAGTTTGGAAGAAGTTACATTTGGGGGGGGGGTGCAAGTTTCATGGCATCCTCTATTCACTTATTGTTCTAAAGAGTAACTTGTCCCGGCACTGGGGAAATAAGTGTGGGAACGGGCTGTTGTGGGAAGGGCAGGGAGAGAGAGAGCCCAACGCACCCGGGTTGGATCTGCTGAATGGGAACCCAGAGTTCGTGTCGCCTTGGACCGCAGCATAAAAATGGGGATTTTTCTTGCCCTTAGCTTGGCATCATCTACCGGGACGTGAAGCTGGAGAACATCTTATTGGACAGCGAAGGTCACGTGGTGCTCACGGACTTCGGGCTGAGCAAAGAGTTTGTGACGGAGGACGTAAGTCTTAGGCCCCTCTGCGGGGAACACCTTCCTTGATCGCGGCCCTAAAAGTTTCGCTGCTCATCTGTGATTCTACACAGACAAGGAAATATTTTTTAGACAGTCATTCTCAAGATGTCTCTGCCCAGGTCCCGGGTGAGGCCGATCAAGAATTCCGGGGAGATCAGTATACCTTGAGGGGTGTTTGTGTGTCTTATTATATATTGTTCTTATCTGCTCATCTTTTCTCACAATCAAAAACGGTCCCTAATGGAAGCTTAAGGGGAAGGGGGTGAGATTTGTTATGTTTCTCGAAACAACAGACGTTTGTCGAAGGAGGTTGAGAAGTGTGTTGACACTCAGGCGCAGGCTTTCCCCTGTACAATCATGATCTTAAATCGGCTGGCTAGGAAGGAAGGAAACCTCGCTTGCTCCTTCTCTTTTCGCTGTTCTCGTGTGGTGCTTCCCGGCCTTGGTTCCCCAGGTGTTTTTCAACTTCCAGAAGGCTTCGCCACTCGCTGGGCTGGCCAGGATTTCTGGGGATTGTAGGCCAAGACTCACCAGGGGACCCAAGGTTGGGACCTTGTTTCATGCACACCATAAAGTACGTTTTCGTCCCCTGCTTGTAAAAGCCGCCTTTTGAAAGGCACAAGAAAACAAAACAAAACAGTGGGTTCCAATGGGAGCCATCCTAAGAAGTCCCGAGTTGGGTGGGTTTTTTTTTTCCAGCTTCTCCTCGGCCTTGCTCTCGCCTTCTCATCACCTTTCGGTCTTTTCTGTCCCTGCAGACGGAGCGGACTTTCTCGTTTTGTGGCACGATCGAATACATGGCCCCCGAGATCGTGCGGAGCAAAAGCGGGCACGGAAAGGTGAGAGGGGTCCCGTCCACGCCAAGAAGGACTCCGGTGATCTGGGGACAGCTTTGGGACCCTTTTTATAGCTCTCCGTTTAAGGGCCTTTTTTTGTTTGTTTTTCATTCAAAGCTGATGGGGGTACCTTAGCGGTTTCAGTCTCTGCTTCCATATCCGGAGATTGGGTTATTGATCCCGGCTTCCGGTTTGCCGCAGCGAGACGCCTTGATAAAAAGTTGGGAGGTGATGCCTTCCAGGCTTCACCCTCTGTTTACATGACCAGTCTTGGCCTTGTGTATTAGAACCCAGCCTAGTTTGGACTCAGCCTAGGCTGGCCCGTCCTCCTGTTTGACCCCTGCGGAGTGGCGTGTGACACGCTTCCTCTTCCCAACTGGCTAAAGCTGAGTTCTGCATCCCATAAAAGTAGACCGGTTTGCTTGTTTCATTTCCCCCTTGCTCTGTTTTGCAAATTTCTTTCGGTTGGCTTTCTGCCCACTTCCTCACGCTGTCCCGCCAACAGCCAGATGTTTATAAAGCCAAGGCAGAAAAACTTTGGCTATTTGGAACTTCACTCCACTGTCACCCAAGTAGTTTGCCAAACACCGCATGGGCTGGAGCTGATGAGACCATGACCCCAGAAAAACCAGAGGTCTGCAGGTTCTGCCCTCATGTTATAAAGCATACAGTTCTAAATTCAGATCTTCCTGGCTTTTAATTTACAGTACGGCCCGCTTATCCACTGATTCACTAACTGCAGATTCAGTTATCCGCAGGTGGTGATCGCGGGGTTAGCAAGGAGAGGGGGTGGAAATAAATACTGTAAAATTTACTGCTGCTGATGCCCGCCACCCCCTTCCTTGCTGCTGCTGCCGCATGGGCCACCCACCCGCCCTCCAGAGTGGTGGGGTGGGGACTTAACCCGCCTGGCCAGGCTGCCTTTGCACTTGCCCCTTGGGTCCCGGGTGGCAGATCAGAAGTTTTGAACTTCCCACTCAAACTTCCCGTCTACCGCTTGGGATCCAAGCGGGAAGTCCAAAGGCCGGTTGGCCAAGCGGGTCGTCCAGCCCTCCGGAGGGGGCCTGGCTGGCTAGCCGGGGGCGGCGAGGAGAAAATAAAGTCCCCACCACCTTTGCTGCCACAGCGAGGAGAAAGAGGGAGAAATAAATTTCTTCCCTCCTTGCCATTTGGGCCATGTCTGGGGTGAAAGCTTTTGCCCGGGAACCCCACCACCTTGATCACACAGTCAACTCGGATAAGAGTTGTTTGCTCTTATCAGTGGATTTTTTTTTCAGTCTGTGGACTGGTGGAGTTTGGGCATCCTGATGTTTGAACTGCTGACGGGGGCCTCCCCTTTCACGCTGGAGGGCGAAAAGAACTCGCAGGCCGAAGTGTCCAGGTGAGAAAGAAGGGTGGGTGGGTGGGGGAACATGGGCCAGGAAGAGGAGGAGCAGGCGAGGGACGAGATGGGGTGGGTGGGTGGGGGTCTTTTCAGGGCCAAGTCAGGGCCTGACTGTAGGATTGGGCTGGCTGGAGGCTGAGGCTTGTGGGAACGACGCCTGGCAGGGTAGAAGGCGCCGGAAGAATCATAGAATCATAGAGTTGGAAGAGACCTCAAAGGCCATCCAGTCCAACCCCCCTGCCATGCAGGAACCCCATCACAATATTTCCGACAGATGTCCATCCAGCCTCTGCTTAAAAACCTCCAAAGAAGGAGACTCCACCACCCACTTTTGTGGCAGCATATTATTCCACTGCCAAACAGCTCTAACCGTCATGAAGTTCTTCCTCATGTTCAAATGGAATCTCTTTTCCTGTCGTTTGAAACCATTGCCCCGAGTCCTAGTCTCTGAAGCCATGGAAAACAAACCTGTTCCCTCTTCAATAGGACATCCTTTCAAGTATTTAAACACAGCAATCGACTCGGCCTGGATTTGAACCCCTAGGCCTGGCTTTCCCCCTGCAATGGTTAGCTTAGAATCATAGAATCCTAGAGTTGGAAAAAGAGACCTCGAGGAAGGCCATCCAGTCCAACCCCCTGCCATGCAGGAACCCCCATCACAATATTTCTGACAGATGGCCATCCAGCCTCTGCTTAAAAACCTCCAAAGAAGGAGACTCCATCACTCCCCCACCCTTGAAGGCCCATGACAACCTAATCTTCTGGGAAATATGGACGACAAGGGAGACAAGGAGAGACAGGCTGGCGGGGGGTGGTGGCGGCTGTCCCCGGCGTTGACGGCTCCCTTGTCTGGCTTCCAGGCGGATCTTGAAGTGCAACCCCCCCTTCCCATCGGTCATTGGCCCCGTAGCCCGCGACTTGCTGCAGAAACTCTTGTGCAAGGACCCCCGCAAACGCCTCGGCTCGGGCCCCACGGGGGCACAGGAGATTAAAGACCACCCCTTCTTCACGGTGAGGACCGGTGGCTTCTTTCCTCCCGCAGGGCCACGGGATGATTATTATAACCGGCAGGCGACGACGACATAGCTGGCCGGTCGCCATCTCATGCTCTCTGTTTCCCACCCATGGATTAACCCACCCACCCCTCTCATGCACCACCCCTTCCATGAGTCTAACACAGCCTCCACCCACCCCCCGCATCACCAGGTCTAAATGGGTTTGGATTGCGAGACCCCCGCCCCACCCCACCCCACCCCACCCCAAGATTCGGGGGAGCTGTGGTTACTGTGTGGTTTTGAGCGCATGGCCTTCCTGTATTGGAGGAAGTTCCCAGAAGGAGTTAAAATGTGTCAAACGGAGCCAGGGTGTTGTGTATTTGTGTGTGTGTGTGTGTCGTAAACACTGGGGACTTATTGGATACTTTTGTAGCCCTGGGTTGATTCCCATCTGCGTACAGAGACTGAGAATAGAAGTGACAGTGGCTGAGTGATGATCTCCACTCCAACCAGAGTGGAAGGGCATTTTCGGAAGCGCTCGTAGGGACCAGTTTAAATGGCGCCTTATTGCTAAGGGAAACTGTGCAAGAGCAGACGGAGGAGAGTTCTGTCAGAGGCCCCAATTCCTGCTTCAAAGCATGTCGGCCCGTGGAGTCCCGGGGAGGAGAACAGGACGGCCAGTATTCCAGGGGTGGACAGACTGTATTTATGTCCCATTTTCCCCCCTAGGGACTGGACTGGACGGAACTGGCTGCCCGGCGAGTCAAACCTCCCTTCAAGCCCCTGATCCGCAGTGAGCTGGATGTGCGGAATTTCGCTGAAGAATTCACCAGCTTAGAACCCATTTACTCCCCGGCCGGGACTCCTCCGAGCCTCGACCGAGTCTTCCAGGTGAGTGTCAGAAGCTTTTGGACTCTACCCAGCCTTTGGGCAAAACTCGCTTAATTTTTCCTTCTCCGCTGGTTTCGTTTTTGTTTTGTTTTTTAAATCAGTTACATTGCAGAGGTTTGGGGGGGGAAGAGGGCGAGTTGTGGGGCGAAGTCCCAGCCCTCCGAGAGGACTACAACACCCATCACCCCCCCGCCGCCGCCATCGGCTCCGCTGGGAAGAAGGCTGGCCGAAGGTGTCGGCAGACGTTGCACAGAAGGCCGAGTTTGGCTCACCTCCGATCGAAGAGAGATCCCGAGCCGAACTCGCAGGTCCTTCCCCGTTTTCGCTGATCCCGGCGTTGTCATTTTCTCTCTCTCTCTCTCTCTCTCTCTCTCCAAGGGCTATTCCTTCATTGCTCCTTCCATCCTCTTCAACCGCAATGCTGTGACAGCCGGCGCGATCTGGGCGGCCGTCGACGGAGAGCGCCCAGGGAGCGCTGCCGTGGCCCGCAGTGCCATGATGAAGGTAAAAAGGCCCACTTTTGAGAGCAGGAGGGATGCCCACCGACTCAGGAATGGGTGGGTTCGGTGCTTTTTAGAAAGATTCAGTGAGCAGTTAATAGAGGGTGGTTTACCCTCCCCAACTGTCCTAGAGTGTATCTGGACCGGCAGGAAATTAAGCAGCGGGGTGTCCTGAGTTGCGTTTGCCCAGCTGATCACTTCTGTGCTGCTGCGACATTTTGTCTAGTGGCTAGAGAAGATTCAGGTCCTAGAGTCGGACACAAGGGCCTACTGTGATGGGCCACCCCTTAAGAAATACCCTGTTTCCCTGAAAATAAGACCTCCCCAAAAATGAGCCCTAGCAGGATTTCTATGCATTTGTTAAATATTATCCCTACCCTGATAATAAGACCTAGTGATGGGCGTGGCTGTGGTTGTGTGCAGGGCTGACATTCAAGCATATTATAATAAGGCATGCCCTGAAAATAAGCCTTAGTGTGTCTTCTTGAGAAAAAATAAATATAAGACAGTGTCTTATTTTCGGGGAAACACGGTACGTCAGGACCCTTGTATCCCCGGGGGAACTGGTTCCTCCTCCCCACATGGATACTGAAATCTGTGGATAATAGCAAATGTTAAATATGTAGCATAGTCAAGGGGGGAAAAAACCCCGGGTAAATATTTTAATGTGCTTTACCAGAACTGGCCACTATTTATTTAGAAGCTCATCTCTAGAAACAGCCCAGCCAAACGGGTCACTCTTCCTCCTGGCTCCTGCCAGCCCCTTCGCAATCCGAGACAATATGACATTGGGAGGGGGGGGGAAGAGAGAGAGAGAGATTCTGAGTGTTGTAGTGGGACACCGACTCCCATAATCCCTTTATCCCCTGCTGAGGAATGTGGGTGTTGCAGTCCTAGCCATTGCCCTCCCCTGGGAAGTAGCGGTTCACACATCTCCCCCCCACACACACACGCGCGCGGGAGAGCACGGAAGCCCACTCTCTCCCAGGGCAGGCCCGCTGGACCTCCGCCAACCTCCCTCCCTCCCTCTTTCTCACTGCCCAGGACTCGCCGTTCTTCCAGAAGTACGAGATGGACTTGAAGGAGCCGCCGCTCGGGGAGGGCAGCTTCTCCTTGTGCCGCCGCTGCCGGCAGCGCCAGACCGGCGCAGAATTTGCCGTCAAGATCATCAGCAAAAGGTGAGACACACACACGCACACACGCACACGACACCCGCCTGACTCAGGACCTACGAGGGCACTCCTGGCTCGTGGAGAGGCACGCATTTGTCCGTTGAGTCCCATGCACGAGATGCCTTTCCCGGCATGGAGAGAACGCCCGGGAGATGCGGCCCGGAAACACCAGGGGTTGATTCACGCCGCTGGCCAGCGGTCCCGGGTGGAAGGCCCAGGACTAAGGAGCCTTGAGCCAACGGGTGTTTTTAATGCAAGGATTGCTACCTTTAAAAATGCAAAGTGGGCTGCTTATAGACCACCCCATAGCACTTAAAGCGGTCTCTGGGCGGTATGCAAGCTAATGACACAGGCAACACATTGTCCCTCCTCCTCCCCGCCCCCCGAGTAAGCTGGGTACTTATTTGACCAACCTCGGAAGGATGGAAGGTTGAGTGGACCTTCAGCCGTCTTACCTGGGATCGAACCTCTGCACCACCCAGGCTCCTGGCTGGGAGGCCAAGCTTGGCTTAGATGTTGGGCAGATGCCAATGAGAACTATTTGTGGCCGGGGGGGGCACCTCCCTGATGCAGTCCGAGACACCCCTGGGTGCGTCTCTCTCTCTTTCTCTCACCTGCCTCCCCAAGACAAGTGACGATCTGGCCCAGGTCTTGCGAAGAGCCTCCAGGTGTTTTGTTAAGACGTTTTAAGGCTCCGCCAACCTAACCGCCAGCAGGGCAGGACATGTACCCCGGTTGTTCTTTCACCCTGGGTGGAGGGATGAGGCTCTTGCTGAGGCAAACTAATTGTGCGGTCCTTGGGGGGGGTTGTGAAGGGGCCATCTTTGCCTGGCGCCGAACCGACCCGCAGCCTGGGAGCTGATTCTCTTCTCTCCTTGAATCCAGGATGGAAGCCAACACCCAGCGCGAAGTGGCCGCCTTGCAGATCTGTGAAGCCCACCCCAACATCGTCAACTTGCACGACGTTCATCACGACCAGGTGACCAAAGTTAGGTGTTCGATTCCCCCCCTCCCCAAAAGGGTGTCCCTTAATTCCTTGCTCTCAAACACTTGAATATGTCTTAATTGTACTGGACTGTATGTTATCCCTCATCACTGTAAGCCGCCTGGGGTTCTTTTCCAAGGAGAAAGGCGGGGTAAAAAGACTCTAAAATAAAATATAAATAAATAAATAAATAAATAAATAAATAAATAAATAAATAATACAGTAGTGCCTCAACTTATGAATTTAATCTGTTTGAAATGCATGTTCTTAAGTCGAACTACTCTTAAGTCGGGGTACCTATCTAAAAAATTGAAAAAAATAAGTTAATTTTTTAAAAAAAAAATTAAAAAAATATTTGTACGTCGAGCATACCATATCTAAAATTTGTAAGGCAGCAGTTAGAACACCATCAGTTTTCTGCTCTTAAGTCGAATTGCTCTTAAGTCGAGCTGCTCTTAAGTCGGGGTACCACTGTAATGGTCCCTTCCAGTTCTAGGGGGTTCAGCATCCAAACCACTCCCCCTCGCACAAAACTCATAGGGGGGGTCCTGCTATACTGTGCCCCCTCACCTCACCGTCCCCTTAACGAGTTTAATAAACCCTATTTTAGCTGTAACCACCCTAGGAGGAACCAGCCCATGCCCACCTCTCCTCCTGGCAACCCGATGCCGGGCCTCCAGTGGGCACCTTTGCTTTATGTTTCTACGCATCTCCTGGATGGAGCCTGGAAGCAGTTCCTTTCATTTACTGGCTCTTCCTTCTTCCCCCCAGTACCACACGTATCTCGTGATGGAATTGCTCCGGGGCGGGGAGTTATTTGACCGCATCAAGAAGAAGCAGCACTTCAGCGAGTCTGAAGCCAGCCAGATCATGCGCAGCCTGGTTTCCGCCGTCAGCTTCATGCACGACGCCGGGGTGGTGCACCGAGACCTGAAGCCGGAGGTACCCGAGGGGGGGGTTGGGGAGAGGAGAGAGCGGGCGGGCAATCGGGCTGGCACTGCGGGAAGGATTATTTGTTTCCGGGTTATATTAGGACGGCGGAAGAGGAGGTTGCAAGAAAGACTGGTGCCTTTTCCGCCACCGTGGAGAACAACTTTTCTGCTGCTGTCCCATTGCAGGAGGATGTTCCGGATAAATTTTAGCTTAGCTCAGGCATGACCAAACTTCGGCCCTCCAGATGTTTTTGGACTGCAACTCCCACAGTCCTTGGCCATTGGCAATCTAAGCTTAGAATTCTGGGAGTTGTGGTCCAAAACATCAGGAGGGCCGAAGTTTGGGCATGCCTGGCCTTAGCTTAAAAGCTACAGCCTTAGGGGAAAGAAACAGCAGGTCCTGAAGTATCCCAGGGCAGTAAAGTCTAAGTGTGTGTGTGTGTGTGTGTGTTTTAAATAGCCACACACTGATCTCATTTGATCGAAATCATACTTTGATGGGAAGCTACCCAAGAATAGTGCTGTTCGGCAGTGGGAAATGCTGTCCCAAAGGAGGCTGGTGGAGTCTCCTTCTTTGGAGGTTTTTAAGCAGAGGCTGGGTGGCCAATCTGTCGGGAGTCCTGTGATGGGGGTTGCTGCTTGGCAGGGGGTTGCCACAGGATGTGGTGATGGCATCTGGCCTGGATGCCTTCCAAAAGGGATTGGACAGATTCCTGGAGGAAAAGTCCATCACAGGTTACAAACCATGATGGAGATGTGTGTCATCTCCAGGCTTAAAAAACCAGGGTACTTCAAGGGCCAGATGCAGGGGAGTGATATCAGGAAACAGAGATCTAGTCTCGTGGGCTCCCAGATGCATTTGGGGGGGCCACTGTGAGATACAGGAAGCTGGGCTAGATGGGCCTTTGGCCTGATCCAGCAGGGCTCTTCTTATGTTCTTATGACTGGACGGCCCCTGGAGGTCTCTTCCAACTCTTATGATTCTATAAGTACTTTGGGTTGAGGTGTGAGCGCTACCCAGAGGTGGGAAGAAGAGATTGCCTGGAACAAACGAGACACCGCCGTTTCATTGAGTGAGGGGGTGATGCAAAATATCAGGTCCGCTGCCGCTGCCCTTAGGCCTTGGATCAGCTGTAAGGAAGGAACACACAGCTCAGCTAACCTGCAGCGAAGGTTGCTGGACCATATTTGCTTTTTGATATGGCATAAGAAGGGCGTTGACAAATCAGTCTTGTCAACTCTTGTCAGTCCCAACGGGCCTTGGGTGCTCTTCCTTTTCCCCTTCCCCTTAGAACATTCTGTACGCGGACGAATCGGAAGGGGCACCCGTCAAGTTGATCGACTTCGGCTTCGCTCGCCTCCGGCCGCAGAACTCGCAGCCCATGCAGACGCCCTGCTTCACCTTGCAGTACGCGGCGCCCGAGCTGTTGCAGGACGGCGGTTACGACGAGTCCTGCGACCTCTGGAGCTTGGGGGTCATCCTGGTAGGTGGGGCCAGAACCCGAACCAGACCCTTCTGCGTCTCTTTTGGTCACCTGGCTGCCCCTGTGTGTGCATATTAAAACTCCCGTACACAGGTGGGCCTTCCTATCTGCAGAATGGCTACCTGCCGTTTCCCTTATCCACTACCTGAAAAATATAAAATTATATGGTCTCCCCAAATAGTCTTTATCGGACACTTTGCCGTCCGGGGGGCCTTTGCCGTCCGGGGGCCCTTCCAGGAGCGAACCACTGGCAAAAATAAGAACCACGGATTCCACCCGGCACCGTTTGTAGCTTCTCCCTGCTCTGAACACCCTGTGTTTCTCTCCCCCCCCCCCCACCACCCCCCCGCCGCCTTGCCCTTGCAGTACACCATGCTCTCAGGACAGGTCCCCTTCCACAGCAGCCAGGAAGGGAGCGCCGCCAGCCACGCCGCTGACATCATGCACAAGATCAAAGAAGGCCAATTCTCCCTGGAGGGGGAGCCCTGGAAGAACGTTTCCGAAGAGGCGAAGGAGCTGGTTCGAGGTGATGAAGGGGTTTCGGGGTGGGGGGTGGGGGGAAATGCACCCCCAGATTGGGGGGGGGGGAGGAACAGGGGGAGGGAGAGGCACACGGTTATTCGGTCTGAAGATGACGCCGGCTTCGGTGCCTTTTTGGCAGCTGGGGAGAATTTAAGGATCCAAGCCAAGAGCAGGAGGGATGGTGGTTGGGGGAATTTGGCTGGGAAGATTCTCCCGTTCTCCAGCCCTGCTCCCAACTGGCTTCATCTGGGAGAACTCTCCGTAGGTCATCTGGAGCCAGCAATATTCTCTCTAAGCCTACTGTACAGGGTTGTTGTTAGGATAACGGGGAGAAGGGGGGCAGACCTGTCCCGCTCCTTGAAAAGCAGATGGCCGGTGGAACGAAAGTAAATAAATAAATACCGGCATACAGAGTACAAGAAGATGCCGCGGCTTGTTGGTGGTGGCCCCTCCGCTTTGGAACGAAAAGACGAAAAAATAAATAAATGAAATCAAGAGGAACCAGCCGGCTCCTGCCCGCTCACCTCTGGCTGGTGGTGCTTCCGGTCGGGGACGCAGGCTCCTTCTTGATGATCGGGAACATTGTGTGTGTGTGTGTGTGTGTGTGTGTGTTTGCCACTTCCACGTATGTGCAACACAGCAGAGAGGCAGGGCCTGGCAAGTGGGCGTCTGTTTCTGTCACCGGGCACTTCCTCATCTGCCTCCGCCCTGCCCTTTTGCTCAAGCAGGCCTCCTGACGGTGGATCCCGCCAAACGGCTGAAGATCTCCAGCTTACGCTACAGCGAGTGGCTCCTGGACGGAAGCGCCCTCTCTTCCACTCCGCTCATGACCCCGGACATCCTGGAGAGCTCGGGGCCTGCCGTGCGCACGGGCGTCAACGTTGCCTTCATGGTAAGAGCATCGGCACTAGTCTGACATCGGGTTTCAGGGGTCGGCCCGCCGGTGCAAACATCTTCTGAGGGGAGGTGTTTTTTGCACAATGTGTGGAATTTGTCAGTGAGCTGCGCACCCCCTCACTCCACAAGACGAGGATTTTACCTTTTGGTGTCAGACTCTGTGGCCAGCATCTTCTGGGGTATAGTTCTCTCTTGTGCTCTGGGCTATAACCCAGAGCACAGAGAGAACTCCTAGTTCCCTGAGTTCCTTGCCCTCGGAAGATGCCGGACAAAGAGTCTGGGGAAACGTCAGGGAGAAAAACTTCCAGAACACGGCCAAACAGCCTGAAAAACTCACAACAACTATCAGATCCCATCCGTGAAAGCCTTTGAGAATACATAGAAACTGGGAGGTTTTCTTTGCTGTTTTTACCGTGCAAAGCTGCAGTCTCTCTTTCTGCTCGATGGCCTTTTTTGCAGGGAGGGCCTCAAGAGCGGTAGAACAGCAATGAATCTGGAGAACCGGCAGTGATTGTATTCCGGTTTTTGTGGCCACTACCGTCTCTTGCTTTGCCCAAAAGCGACCTGCGCCCTGCTTGCCCAAAGCATGGATGTGGGTCCAGAAGGAGCCAGAATAAAGTGTGTGTGGGGGGTTGATTCGAGGCAATGCGACGCCTGCCTGTTTGAGGCGGCGGAGAGGAGGGGGGAGCTGGAAAGACACCTGGTCCCGGCAACATTCAGGAGCTAAATGTCTGTGAAGATTCTCAGTCATCCAGGAGAGTTTATCTGGAAGTTGAGTCATGGCTACTGGACTTCTTTTTTGAGAGATAGAAACGTTTCGCTGTTCATCCAAACAGCTTCCTCGGTCTGAATACAGCTAGTGCAAATCCTCCATTTATAGGCAGCATTTAACCTATAAGCACCTTAGGCCATTGTTCACCTTAAGGCTAAGGATACTATCGTCTCCCTAACGAGCCTGTTTAGGCCATTGTTCATCTTATGAGCCTAATTCAGGCCAGGGTGACAAGAGGTCAAAGCTGCCTATAAGATGGAGGATTTGCACTAGCTGTATTCAGACCGAGGAAGCTGTTTGGATGAGCAGCGAAATGTTTCTATCTCTCCAAAAAAAAAAAAAAGAAGTCCAGTAGCCATGACTCAACTTCCAGATTCAGGAGCAAAAGTGAATTTTGGAGGAGGGGGGGGTTTAGCATAACGGTGGGTGGGATCAACCGTTTTTTTAAAGCAGGTACGTATGCAGGATGTCTCGCTGCAGTGCACAACCCGGTGAAGCAACGGGGTGGGGGGTGGGGAGAGCGACCCCTGCCCTCCATTAACTTTTCCCCTCCCTTCTCCCCCCCCCCCCCCCGCTCCCCAGGCTTTTAACAAGGGCAAGCGGGAAGGGTTCTTCCTGAAGAGCGTGGAGAACGCCCCTCTCGCCAAACGGCGCAAGCTCAAGATGTCCAGTACCGGCGCCGAAGCCCGGCGTAGCAGCAGCACCTCCTCCTCGGGCTCTTCCTCGGGGTCCTCGCCGGCCGCCTCCTCCCGACCCCACAAGGGCAAGGTGCCCGCCACCCGCCGCGACCCTCCGTCCTAGCAACCCCCAGGAGAGAGCGAGAGAGAGAGGGGCGGTGGGCACTCCAGGGCAGGAGGGAAAGTGGGTATTTATTTGTCTACGTTGCTGTCAGGGCTGGAAGCCTCCTCCGATGCCGCCTCCTTTTCCTTCCCCCCCTCTCCCGCCCCGCTTCCTCCGAAACCAGCGACGACATCCAATGCGGCATCGCTTCCTTCGTGGCAGTTTGCAAAAAAAGCATCCCCGGGGGCGGTGGGTCCGGAGGCAGGTGGGAGGGGAGGGGGGCCCCGTAGGGTCAACCGCACGGATTCTGCCTAACAGCCCCAGACCGGCTCCTCGGGGAGACGCCGAGGCCGCAGGGGACCGCCCCTAGGAGACTGCCCCACTTTTAAGAATGCCAAATCCGTGTCTTTGTTTTAGCGTTTGTCACCCTACCGGGACAAGGCGCCTGGATGTGGGGGTGGGGTGGGGTCTTGGTGGCGCTTTTTTTGTTTGTTTGTGATCTGTGTGTGTGTGCATGTTTTTTTTTTAAAAAAATTGATCAATCCGGAGCACGAGGGACCCCTGCCGTTTTCCCTTCCCCTGCCCCACTCACTACACTCCAAACATACAAGAGGGCTGGTCCCTCCCCCCCCCCCCCACTGCCTTTGGGGTCCGGAGGGGCAGACGTTAGGGGGCAACTGGAAGGACGGGCTTCACCAGGCCGTCGGGTGGGGCGGGGTTGTGTTTTCCATTCATTTCGATGTCAGATAAGCAGTGGGGCTTTATCCCTTTTGGGGGGGGGTTGTCAATTTCTGGGGGCCAAAGCTGCTTTCTCGGGCGGGGGGGCAGGAAGGGCTGTGTGAAATGTTTCTCCTATGGAGTACCATGCCCCTCCTCCTTATGTGCCCCCCCCCCTTTTATTTTTATTAATATTATTTTGCTAGGCACAGAATCGGAGCAGCACAGCCGTCTTCGGTAAGAGAGGCGGGCGTGCCTCGTTTGTGCGAGTCCGGCTTGCCCCCAAAAGCTGTAAAAATCAGGCAGAATCCCTGAAGCTCATTCAGAGACTAGGTAGGCCTAAGTCAGGCATGCCCAAACTTTGGCCCTCCTGATGTTTTGGACCACAACTCCCAGAATTCTACGCTTAACTTGCCAATGACAAAGGACTGTGGACTAGAGATGGGCACGAATAAAAAAAAATGGCATTTTGTTTGTCGTTTGTCGGGTCCGTTTCGGTTCGTTTCCATTTCTTTGCAAATTTTTGCAAAAAATTCATTTTCGTTTTCGTTCATTTTGTTACCATTTCGTTACCATTTATTTCAATTTTTTGTGATTTTTTTTTAAGGATTTTAAGCAATTCACTCATATTGCAGTAACGGAAACGAAACGCACGACAAAATTTCCGGTGTTTCTGTTCGTTTCGTCTCATTTTAGAGACAAAATGTGTTTGTCGTTTCGTTACGTAATGAAATGAAAAAAAAAACGGAAACGGAAACAAAAAATTGTTTGTTTCGTGCCCATCTCTACTGTGGATGTTGTGGTCCAAAACATCTGGAGGGCCAAAGTTTGGACATGCCTGGCCTAAGAGCTGCGCTTTTGGGGGGTTAACCAGGGGGGAAGGAGCGTGTCACTCATTATTCTGTGTTAAGACAGAATGGCCTGCTCCCTTCCCCTGGCCCGGGAATATCCCCCCAAAATCCTTAAGTACAGGAACACAGTTGGAAGAGGTTTTATTGATGTCTTCATAGGTGGAAGAATGGAATTTCCGTTCCTTCTGCCTTATGACCCCCCAGTAGAACTGACTCTGCTTGAGCCATCTGTATAAGCTCAGAGACTTTGCAAAAACGTGGGTTTAAGGGGGGTGGGAATATCGTAGGGGAAAGAAAGTATATTTTTAAGAGCGATGAATTTACTGTTTGTTTTTTAAAAAAAAATACTGAAGGCATGTATGGGGAATATTGTTTGTTGAATGGCACAACTGGAGTTCAGAATGCAGGGGGAAATTATTCCCCCAGACTGGCACCATTGTGGAATTCTGTCACCTTTTTCTTTTTAACTGAGAGACTGAAAACGGGGAAAGGACTTGAGGATATCAATGAAAATAGGAATCTGCTCACTTGACACCTTTGCAGCATTTAATCCCCATTGAAACTAGATTTGACTTTAAAAACAAGCATTTTCCTGCCATTTACAAATCAGCATTTTAAAACTTGTTCTGATTTGAGTCCAGAATCTAGGTTACACTAAAGTTAAGAGTATCTATCAGCAAAATCAGCAGTAATTTTGATTTTAGTAGAGGTTTTTTTTCTTCCATTTTAGAGACATCCCATTCTATTAAAACCAGATTTATTAGTTAAGATCCAAACCGTCCCTGACTATGGAGATCAGTGGTTCTCCACCAGGGGGTCCCCAGATGTGCCTGGACTGCAACTCCCAGAAACCCCTTCTAGCACAGCGAGTGGTGGAGGCTTCTGGGAGCTGCAGTCCAGGAACATCTGCGGACCCACAGGTTGAGAACCACTGATGTAGATGAATCTGACCCCCATTTTGCAGCATTAATTCTAGTATCTTTTAAATCCCATTCTTGCTCACAGCAGAAAAGTTCTGTCTATATTTTGTAAAGAGCCTACGTGTTGACAAACATTTTTTAAAACGTTTACAGGGCACTCCCAGGGTTCTGATTAGCTGGGATTTATTGGACTGTCTCGTTAGGAAGGAAAGGAATATTTGTTAACATGGAAATGTGACTATATATTAGGATGAGGGCGGACGAGATGTGTGTTTATGTTTATTCTGGATTATTTCATCTGGAATTTTTAAAAAATGTTATGATAAATATACAGGTTCTGAAAAGACCCTGAAAGGATGAAAGAAAAGGGAAGTATTGTTTTAGTCACTTTAAAGGGGTGTGCAATTGGAACTCTAAACTACCGAGAAACATAGGAAAAACCCCTCAAGACAAGGGGAAATCTGGGGGATTTATTTCAGACTGCTGGGCAGTCTCCACGTAAACCAGATTGAATTAGAATGGTGATTCCTGGTAATCGGGGGAGAGATATCTCTCTGTAATCACCCCTGCTCGCCCTGGACAGCTGAAGAAAGCTCTCCTGCTGGCTGCCACAGATCTAATCCCGGTGCTCCTACCAAACTAACTCACCCAAACTCCCGCCCCTCCCGCACGCAACCTGTGCTGCGCGTCAGGAGTATAAAAACCACTAAATTCTCCATTAAAGAAAAAAAAAATTAACAACTCAAGCTTTTTCCTTCCTGGACACAAGATGCAACTCCTTCGTCCAAAGATTTAATCCCGCCGCTGCCGCCGCGTCCCCCAATTAATTCCTGCCGATTTTAGGAAACGGGTGCGGAAGGAGAGGGTGGCAAAAGAGATGGTGCATGCGTTGGAGCAGCAGTATTGCTGCTGGAGTAGGAAGTGGTGCTGCGGCATCTCCCTTTCCCCCAGCCGTGCTACCCATTTTCCACTGGCATCACCCCCGTGGCTTGGCGGGCTCTTTAGAACCAAGGAACTCAGCAAAATGGAGGGAGGTCTCCACACCACCACCACCACCACCACAACAAACCAGCTCTTTCCCTTTTTTTGGAGGGGGGGAGGCAGAACAGTAGAATCTGGCTTCGGAAAGCCAGTCTTAAGGTTGTCGCAGAGGCATTGACCTGTGAAGTCTGGCCACGTCGCTCTCCTCCTTCACAGTGTTTGCAACTGGCAGCTGTTTCATTTGGGGAGGGCGCTCGCCTTCCTTGAGGCAACAGAATGTGTGTGTGTGTGTGTGTGTGTGTGTGTGTGTGTGTATATAAAAATATATATTTGTGTGTGCGTGTGTGTCTGAACTGCCATATCGCCCCATTCTTTTGTTGAAGAGATGGCGGACGATGGGACGAGGTGTCCTTTCGCGTCTTTAAGCAGCACAAAGCAGCCAAGAACCAGCCATTTGGGGGGGGGGCCTCTCGTCCTCGCAACCAAACCATGTGCATTTTTTAAATATTTGAAAATAAAAAAACCACCTCAGAAGCCCGTGCGTTTGTCTTTCCCTCGGCGTCGGCACCCAACCCGTTCCTTCTCCTCGACACGACCCACGCAGTTCTAGAACAGCTCTAGAGCGGCCTAGAACGTAGAGGCAGGGGTCGACGGGCAATAATGCAACGCCGGCCAAGGGAGGAACCCCCCTCCGGTCTGCATTTTCGTCCCTGGATGTCTGTAACCCCAAACCAAAGTCAGGGTCATTGCTCTGCTCCAGATATATTTATCCTTCCCAGGACCCTCTGGAAAAAAGCATTGGGCCCTTCCGTTTAATCCTGCAGAGCCAACCCTGCACAACTGGGGGGTGTGAGGGAGATGGGAACTCCTTCCTTTGCAGCCGGAGCTAGGATCTGAGTGCAGCCCCTCCTGGCCAAAGCCCTGTGCTCTCTAACCATTATGCCACACAGCCAAATAGTACAGATTCCTTGGCAAGGCGTTGCCTTTGTAAGCAGCTTATAATGCACAGATTGGTCCAGAGTTCTTTGCCGGCAAGTTCCCACCAGGAATTCATCTATTGTTCAGGGGGGGGGGGAATCCTCCTTGCACCGCTTGGATCTCCCCCCCCCTTTTCCCTCTCCGGCTGGCCTCCTCCTGACCCCAGCGAGGTGGATCTTGTGTTTTACATTTAAAAGGGATTAAAAAGGAACCAGTGGGCCCTTTCTTCTTTTCCTCTTCCTGACTTGCTAGCTGGGAAGAATGTAGGGACACACCAATTTATCCCTTCCCCCACTGCATGTTGTAAAACATCTCCACCACCCCACCCCCCTTTGTCCCAAAGGGAACACCCACCTCACAGCTACTTGGTAGCCTCTCTGTAGTCCTTATCTACTCCAGATTGTGGATTCCTTTTTAGACATCTGCCTGAGTTCAGAAACCTCATTCCCACGCCCACTGCCCAAATTGCTGCCTTCCAAATGCTGATTCCCCCCCCCCCCATGCCAAGGTTCACAACAAAATTCCTGAAGATTTTTTACAGCTTCTGCAGAGCCTTTTGTACTCACATCCTGTGACACAGGCACATAATGCACACACATTCATGACACACACCCCACCCTCAATCCTTCCACATGCAGACTTTTCCCTCCCACACACCTACCCGTGTTGTGTCAAACTCTCTCTCTCTCCCTCTCTGTGGTGTGTGTGTGTGTATGTGTGTGTGTGTGTGTGTGTGTGTGTGTGTGAGTGAGAGAGAGAGAGAGAGAGAGAGGCGGACTCCACCACTCCCATCATGTTTAATCTCTAAGGGTCCAAGCCTGGGTTGATTGGAATTTGAACCCAATCTTTGATTAACCCTTTTGGAACAAATACGGTCCCTAAGGGTGTCCAGAGTCACTTTAGACTGACACTGCACGGCTACACAACGGAACTCACTGGCATCATCTCCCAGTTCAATTAGAAAATGTTAAGGCAACTCCCGGCAACTCTTCAAAAAGAGCCCAAGAACACTGATCAATCCGTGTCACTCGCACCCACATTGTGGCTCTTCTCAGACATGGGCCACCCCGCCCTCTAAACCGGTGGTTCTCCGCCGGTGGGGTCCCCAGATGTTCCTGGACTGCAACTCCCAGAGGTCTTTGTCACTAGCTGAGCTGGCCAGGGTTTCTGGGAGTTGCAGTCCAGGAACATCTGGGGACCCAGATGTTGAGACCCACTGGGCTAGACCTTCGGCAGGGGCTAAACCCCACTGGCACGACTACTCCCCATACTTGTAACTCCCCCCCCCCGCCATGATAGAAATTTTAAAGTTGAGAAGCCCTTTGGGAGGGAAAAAGCTGGCCACGACTCGGTGGCACCCAAATTCTCAAACCCAGAGTCCCAAACCCGAGGCCTCCACCGAATATTCTGCTTTCTGCTGCCTTCAAGGTTGTGAAACCTCAGGTTCGCTTCCACCTGCATATGGCACGAGAGGCATTTTTAATTTGGGAGGGGAAAAAAACCTCAGACGCACCAAATCTCCCCGCCAGGGGTTCAGACAACCAGGAGACAAAAAAAAAGAAGGGAAGGCCCCCTCGCTCTCCAAAAGCGACCCTTTTTCAAAACATTTATTTAACATCCTGAGGAGGAGGAGGAGGAAGAAGAGGAAAGGAGAGAATACTGCTCACATCTTCACAGCTGAGGTGCTCAAATCCTCCTGCTTCCCAAGGTCAGGCGGCTGCTGGCAGCTGCATCCACACAGCGACACCATTCCGGAAACGACCCGGAGCCAAGCAGCCTTGACTCAGGTTCCTTCGATTGAAAGGGTGGGCGGCAGAGGGAGAATGTTTTCCAGGCTGCAGCTTCCTGCCATTCAAGAACCGGACAAAAACAAAAGCAAAACAAACAAAAGACAAGAGGCCGGTGGTGGGCTCTGCTTGTACCCAGCTCACAGCTCGCTCTCGCCGCAACACAACCAATTCTGCCGACTGTCGAGGCTCACTGGCGGAGGAGGGGGTGTCCTTCCATCAAAAGGCACCTTGGCGAACTCTCCTTCTCAAACCAGCCCAAGGGTCCAGTTCTCTGAGCAAAGTCCCTCCTCAATCCGGCGTGCAGAGGCAAAATGCAATACCACCAACGCATGCAGCTGCCTCGTCGTTCAAGTGGCAGGGAGTTCCAAGGGCCTCCGTGGCTCTTCCACCACCACCACCACCACCACTACCACCATACAATCTAGGTTCTTGGTTCAAACCAAATCCCCAGAACTATTGCTAATCAGAAAAGTTGTGTGTTTCGGGGGTGGGGGATGAAATCATCCAGCAGAGAAATGCTTCCCCCTTGCCGATTCTGTTAATTCAGTCAATAAGAGAAAGGGGAGAGTTTACGTCACCAGACAAAAATTTGTTTCTGGAATCGTTGCCTCCACACGAGAGCTTTCAACGAACTTTGGGGATGCCGTTTCTCCCCAAAACACATGTCAGATATAGGACTCACAAACGGGAGAGCGCAGGCTATGGGTGAAGACCTCTGCCATTTTTGAGGACAGATCCCAGAATTCTACAGAGTTTTAGTATAAAACAGACAAATTCCACACCTTGAAGCACAGGTTTGGAGTGTGTGTGGGGGGGGGATGGACCTCTCTCACTTTCAAACAGCTATCTCAACTTATTCCAGCCCCCCTTTAAGATCTCCCATTCCCAATATCTCTAAAGTAGCACTGTGGGGTGGGGGAGCATCCCCACGTATTGCATTTAAAATTCAAACCAGCAAAACCAGAAATGGGCAAATGCAGGAATGGGCCACAGTGCAAAAGATGCTGTTTCCAACGCCCATTTCTTTCACCCGCTCTCCACTTTCCCTCCCAGTTTACAGGGTAGAACCTTTAACGCCGCAGGGATAAGAAGAGGGAAGTGGGGTGTAGTAGTGTGTGTGTGAGAGAGAGATGGAGGTGGGGCAGACAGAACGGCACCCACCCCAAAATGCTTCACATCTCTAATCCACAGGGAAAAACTCTAACAGCCAAAAGGCAAGGCACCCTATTCCTAAGCACAGCACGAACAGCTGTTTTAAAGAAGAGTCCTGTGCAATTCAAAAGCTTGCTACCTTCACAGAGGAAAAAAAGGGTCAGTGGCGGCAGGGAAACAAACAAAAACGCCTTCCAATTAGCACTGGGTTAGGATGGTGCTGGTTGACTTTTCATGTCTCTAAGCTGGAAAGATGGAAAGACCCTGACCCATCCCGGGCATCTTTTAGGCCCTATCTCCAAGGTACCTGTTGGGGATGGATGCCTTGGTTGCCTTACTACGGGTAGCAGGATCTGAGGAGGGGGTTTGCTTTCATATGGCTTTACCAAAAAAAAAAATTAAATTAAATTAAAAAAGGGAAGAGCAAGGAGTTCAGTGCGATCCAAAAGCTGGCACCGTTGGGCCAGCGCTGGGAGGCGGCCCAGGGTGTAGGGATCCCCGGTTCCTCGCAGCACGGACCCCAAGGGGCTTCCCGGCCGAGCCAGGGCAGCAGAAGTCCGCCGAGGCGTCCGGCTAGTCGTCGGGCGAGCAGGCCGGGTGGAGTTGGTCGGGGCTGCCGAGGCTGCCGGTGCTGGAGCTGCCGTCGCCCAGGTCGCGGGGCCCGCAGGGCAGGCTGAGCTCCGAGGAGGATCCTCCGCCGGGGCTGGGGCTGGGGCTGGCGTCGGGCCGCCCGGAGGCGCCCTCTTCCTCGAGGGCCAAGCAGAGCTCCTTGAGCTCCAGGTTGTCCTTGGCCAGGCGCTCCTGGAGCCCCTCCAGGCCGGCCAGCTTGCGGAGGCAGGCGGCCACCTCGTCGCGGAGCACCTGCGCCGCGTGGTGCCCGAAGAGCTGCCAGTGCCGGGCCAGGCGCTTGGCCTTCAGCCGGTCCTCGTCCAGGAAGCAGCAGAGGTCGCGCAGCTCGCGGTTCTCGGCTTGCAGGCGCCCGTTGACCGCCTTCAGCTCGCGGATCTCGCGCAGGTGCTCCTGCAGCTGCCGGTTGACGCCCTGGATCAGGCGCCCGCGCTGCACCAGCGCCCCGAGCTTCTCGGCCTCCTCGCGGCGCAGGCGGCGCACCAGCTCCTCTTTGCTGCAGCCGACCAGCTCCGCGTCGCTCAGCTCGGACGAGGAAGGGGGCAAGGGGGGCGGCGGGGCCGGGGGCGCCGGAGGAGGAGGAGGAGGAGGAGGAGGAGGAGGCAGGACAGGCGGCAAGGGGGGCGGCAAGGTCTCCGGGCTCGGGGGCGCCTCCCGCGCCGGGAACATGGCGAGGGCGCACCGAGGGCGCACAGCGGCGGCGAGGGCGCACCGAGGGCGCACGGCTCTCCTCCTCCAACTCCCACTCCACACTCCTCACCACCAGCAGCTCCAGCCCGGGCGCATCGCGCAGCCCCCCCTGCCCGCAACGAGCATCCCCAGGGCCGCCGGTGGGCCTGCCTGCCCGCCCGCCCTCCGGGGAATAACGGGACGCCCGGCGGTGGCCGCGGGAAAAAGGATACGCGCAGCCCAGCGGCTGCAAGAGCGCTCCGCTCCGGCTTGCAAATGCGCCGGGGAAACGGCAGGGGAGGGAGCAGGTGCAGCAGGCGCGCCTGCGCCGAAGGGTGGGGGGGTGAGGCAAGGCGGTGTGTATGTGTGTGCGTGTGTGTGTGTGTGTGTGTGTGTGATGCTAGGGGTCTAGGGATCCTGAGATCGCTCGGTTTTGCGGGGCGATCGGGGTGGGCGCCGGGCTCGGGGCGCAAGGCAAGGGACCACAAGCTCCAACAAGGCGATGAGCGGGGCCCCGCCGCGCACGAGCGGCCGGGTTTAATCCGCATTAAGGGAAGCCACTCTTTCGCCGCCAAACCCCCACCGGGTTCGCCCTTCTGCAGCGCAGGATCCGGCGCCTTGGCAAGCAAGCCATCGTAAGCAAAAGGTCCTCCGGGCCGCCTGGAAAGCAGCCGGTTTTATTCGGCGCTATTCTCCTCGGCCACCCTCCTTGGAGCCCCTTCTTCACGGGTGGATTAAAGCGCGCTCACCAGTTGTATTAGTGGTGGGTGATGGGCATCGTAGTGCATAGCTGGGGGTGCTTTGCAGAAGACTCCTTTGCCTTTCCAAAATCTGATGGGTTTTCTGTCATGCTTGCCATGGAACAAAACGACTCTTAATTTCGAAGGAATAGCGGAGGCAGTAACAGCAGAAGAGATCAGGGGTAAAAATGAGGATTTTTCGCTCCCATACCCAAGGAACTTTCTAATAAGACAAACTTGGGAGGAAAAACCAAGGCGTTCCTTCCTCTTTAGGGTTGCCTTCTCCAACGCACCACCCCCTTGGTCGCAAACCAGCGGTGGGCAAACGAAGCACTCCGAAACCCGTAACCGTTTCGGCGATTCCTCTGCCTGTCCTAAAGGGGGCGCTTGCCAAGCGTCATCCCTGGGAGGTCAAAGCGGCCAGCGGGGCGGGGCGGAGCGGAGGGCTTCCGGCCGAGCCCAGGCGGGACCCGGAAGTGAATCCCCGTGAAAACGCTGTATTCCCAAACGGGAGCCGCTGCAGGGGGAGATCAGCTGGTCGGCAGGGTAGGCGATGCATGCAGGTGAGTGGGCAGGTGGGCCAGGTAAGGAGGCGCTGCTGCTGCTGCTGCTGCAATGCTGACTGATGCTTGGGTTCTGTGTGCAAAAACGGGACTTTTGCATTTGTTTTAATGGGGGGGGGGACTTGGCCATTATTTCTTTGCCCCCCAAAATTGGGGTTTGCTCGGCCTCTGAGCATGTGCAGAGTGGCACCTTCTTTGGAGCAAACTCGTGTGTGTGTAAAAGCACCACTTCAGCCGTGTTATTGGATTGCAATCCCTGACCAGCTGTGGGCGGGGGCCAGATGAAATTTATTTACAAGTGGGCCCTTGTATAACAAACATTTTGTATAACATAAAATCTGTACAACATAAAAAATTCCAGAGATAGAGGATGCCTCATCTCTCTTGTCCTTCCGGAAACAGGCAAAGACCTTTCTCTTTAGGCAAGCTATCCCTGAACAATGTGTCTTTTATATGAATCTACCATGCATGGCTACACAAACTTTGTGTTTATAACAACTTATAACCTTGTGTTTATATTTGTCCTTGTATTGACACTATTGTTATCAATTGTTGGTTTCGTTGTTGCCTTCTAATGCTGTAAGATACCTCTCAATTCCCTGTTTCTCAAACTGAATATACAGTGGACTCTCATAGAACAAACGGTTTGTATAACAAAATCTGTACAACATAAAAAATTCCGGAAATAGGGGAAATTTGCTTAACAGAATCGCCTATGGAGCGAATCCGTACAACATAAAAATGGTCGTGATTAGAGATAACTCTGTTTCAAATACATTCCTATGGGAAATTTGTATAAAGGGAAATTTGCTTAACATAATTTCATTTGGAACAAATTAATTCCTTTATACGAGGTACCACTGTATTTATTTATTTACTGCCAGATTTTCCCAGACGGGAACTCGGGGCAGTCAACAAGGAATAGCATACAACAAAATATATAGAAAAAATAATAATCGGTTCCACAATAGGACATTAAAAGAAAAAGAAAAACCAATGCCAACCCAACAACAATCCATAGAACCAAAATTTAAAAAGCTAAAAATACAAAACATGACTAAGGCAAGATGGCGAAAAATGGGCAGACAAACAAAATTTATTTATTTATTGCTTGCTTGCTTGATTTAGACAGCTTTGTCCTGCTTTTCCTCTATAAAGCCCAAAGGGGCTTTTTGTGCGTGCTGCGTGTGTGGGTCTGCCTGGCTCTCTTGCCCCTTGATTCCCTGCACAGCATGCCTGCGAGGTAGGTCAGGCTGCCAGCAAATGCATGGCGGGCTCGTGGACACCCAGGGTGAACTTCGTGGCTTGGGCGTGGGTTTTTTCCAAAGTGCCAGCAAAAGGCTCTTGATTTCTGCCCCCACCTCTCGCCCTGGATGTCCTGCCTCTGTTTGAAATAAGGGCCGGCTGCATTCTTCCTTCCCGTTACCCTTGCTTGCCCTTTGGTGAGGCTGTTAAAGGGACTGATTTACAATGAAGGAGGAAGGAAGGAAGGAAAAAGTGTGAGGGACAACGTATTTGTGTTTAGTATCCTCTTAAGTAGAGCCTCATGGTGTAGTGGTTGTACTGCAGTGAGGACTCTGCTCACCATCTGGGTTCCGTTTAGGCAGCCAGCTCGAAGCGGACGCAGCTTCTGATCCTTCTGCGGTTGGTCCGTAAAACGAGTAACCAGCTCACTTTTGGGGTAGCCTACATCGTTCCGTTGTAAACCGTCTAGAAAGAGGACGTTAAGCGCTACGGGGTGGTCTCTAAGCCCTGCACACTTTACTTTGCAGCCGCCGGCCTGATCTCCTGAATTTGGGCTGTGAAGTTTGAAGCTTAGTGACAACTTCTGCGGGGGGAGACCCACCTCCGGGGGCCATGACCACCAACTTGGATATTTTTGTGGGGAACACCACCCTGATCGATGAGGAGGTCTACCAACTCTGGCTAGACGGGTACTCCGGTAAGAACGGGGTTCCACCTTTGGGGTTTGATGTTTGGTAGGGTCGGTAGGGTGGAATCCCAGCTTTCTCCTCTAACCGTGGCTCTGCCGGCGGAGGATGATGAGATGAGAGTTGGACCTGATGCGTTTGGAAAGCACCAGGATAGGGAATGGCTGGTGTAAAGCTAGATATGCACAAGATATCCAAACTGTGCTCTTATTAGCCTGAACCCTTTTTACAGCAGTGCCACTCTAGTATTCCTGCCAAGAAAACTCCATGGACATGGAGTCATGAAGAGTCGGTCACGACTGTAACAACACTTGCATACATGCGTACAACTTATACGCCACCCACTATCCAAAGGACCCAAGACAAGACAATTTACAGTAATGAAGGACAATATGCAATCCAGTACAATTAAAACATTCAAGTGCATATTCAGTCCAGTACAATTAAGACATACAATGGTACCTCTACTTATGAGCAATTTGACTTAAGAGTGTAAATCTGTTGGCATTTTTAACTGCTGCCTTACAAATTTTAGATGCAGTCTGCTCTACTTACAACTTTTAAAAAAATTTTTTAGATCCAGCTGCTCCACTTACGAGTTGTTTGACTTATGAGCATGCATTCGGAATGGATTAAACTCATAAGTAAAGGCACCACTGTATTCAAGTTTTTATCATCCTTTTTATCTATGCAAGATGCCTCTTGCCACCCATTGTTCTTAGCTGGAATAGTGTTTTTAACATTACTTGTTGGCAACTGTTGCACACATTCGCCTCTGACTGGGTAGGTTGCCCTTCAGTCTTATCAGCCGCCTTCGATCCTTTCCAAGGAGAGAGACAGGGTAAAAACAAATTTTAAGTAAATAATAAATAAGTAAAATATTGTTCCCTTTAGTGAACGATGCGGTAGCTCTTCGCCTACGCAGCGGGATCTTGGAGCAGACGGGGGCCACGGTGGATGTGCTCCAGAGTGACACGATGGACCACTACCGCACTTTCTACATGCTGGAGCGGCTTCTCCACTCGCCTCCCAAGCTGCTGAACCAGTTGCTGTTTCAAATCCCACCTTACCGCCAGACCATGCTGATTGAGAGGTGGGCTGCTTGGTTTTGTTTACCTCTCCTGATGCCTTGGGATAATCAGTGGGTTTTATATATATATATACACACACACATACATACATACAGTGGACCCTCGCATAACAAACAGTTTGTATAATATAAAATCTGTGCAACATTAAAAATTCTGGAGAAAGGGGAAATTTGCTTAACAGAATTGTCTATGGGGTGAATCCGTACAACATAAAAAAGGTCGTGGTTAGGGATTACTCTGTTTCCAATGCATTCCTATGGGAAATTTGTATAAAGGAAAATTTGCTTAACAGAATTTTATTTGGAACGAATTAATTCCTTTATACAAGGTACCACTGTATATTTAGTCAATGAGCAGGTTATTTCATTGTCTGCTCCCCCCCCCCCGGCTCCAGGTACTACGCCTTTGACGAGGCCTTTGTGCGGGAGGTGCTGGGTAAGAAACTCTCCAAGGGCACCAAGAAAGATCTGGATGACATCAGCGTCAAGACCGGGGTGACCCTCAAAAGTTGCCGTCGGCAGGTACCTCATCTTTAGAGTTGGTCTGAATGGACTGATGGAGCTCATACAGTCATCCAGAGCTACCTTCCCTCTAGCGTAGGCATGTCCAAACTTCGGCCCTCCAGATGTTTTGGACAGCAGCTCCCACCGTCCTTTGCCATTGGCAATCTAAGCTTAGAATTCTGGGAATTGTGGTCCAAAACATCAGGAAGGCCGAAGTTTGGACATGCCTGTAGTCAGTCTAGTGCGCTCCATGCTGGTCTGTGTTACTTTACCCTATGACAACTCTGTGAGGGAGGTCACGAAGAAACAATAGAAGAGGAAGTTCTACGCGTGTACCGCCTAGCAGAGTTAATATGTTAAATAACCCTGTGCTGTCTCAAAATCCACATTTCTCCATCAAAATGTGCCTTCGTAGTTTCTCTCGCCATGAGGATTTTTATTCATCTAGCTTCTCAAAATGTGTGGTTTTATGCACATTCCCCCCCCCCCCCCCAGAATGTATAACTGGCAGGACATTTTTGTCTCAAAGCATGCATATGTTCTCTTGAAATGTACAATTTTTTTGCACTTATTTTCTGTCAAAATATGTTTGTTTGTTTTAAATCCCCTCAGAAAAGGTCACTTCCAAGCATCCTCCAAATGCATGTTTCTGAGCTTGATTTGATACATACTTATTTTCAGTTGAGAAGTGCGTCAAATGTTTGGGAAATGAGCAAGTTGCTGCCTGATAAGACGTTTTATCTTGCAGGCGATGGTTACTGCATGTTAGCTTTATCCAGATTTGTAAGAATGGTAGATTCATTAAGGATCCCTAGCAGTCAAAGAAGCACGGGGAAAGATCTTATCCTACTGTTTCTAAAAGCACAGCATACTTATGTCTAGCTGTCAGTGGTTTGGTAAACCTCTAAACCAGTGGTTCCCAACCTGGGGGGTCAGGACCCCTTTGGGGGGGTCGAATGACCATTTCACAGGGGTTGCCATGAGCCAGTGAAGAAAAAGGCACAAAAGGCTTAGGTCTGGAGGGGGGCGGGAGGAAAGAGTGAGTTACAGCTTGATAGGTTGGAGGGGATGTCAGTCAGTGGCACCGGAGGCTGCGATTGGCTGAGGGTGCCCATAGAGGGAAGTTCTCTATGGCCCCTGGGGCAGTGGCCTGCCCAAGGGGGCTTGTGGCCTCTTTCAAGCAGGGCGAGGGGTCACCACAACATGAGGAACTGTATTAAAGGGTCGCGGCATTAGGAAGGTTGGGAACCACTGCTCTTCTAAACCAATATATTTACTGGACACCAATTAGTTTTATATAAGTTTAAATTGGTATTACGGGATTCTCTGAAAGATATGTCACACAGTCCCTAGTGTCCTTCCGTTTCTTTGAGGACTGTGGGAGAGGTTATCACCTACGTTTTGGCTTGTAAATTTTTTGGCTTGGTAAATTCCGAGTTTCATGTTTGCTCTGTTGCAGTTTGACAATTTCAAGCGGGTCTTCAAGGCGGTGGAAGAACTCCGCGGGTCGCTGGTGGAAAACATCCAGCAGCATTTCCTGCTCTCGGACCGACTAGCCAGGTGTGGGTCAAGGAATGGGGAGGAAACCGCGTTCTCGTGAACTTACCACTGGGGCTGGTTGGACCCACACTTCGAGGCCACGTGGCTTGCGGTTTGCTGAATCCCTGGCTTATTTCCTCCAGCCCCATGCTTGGGAGGGAACGATGGTAGGGAGAGAAACAGATCAGCAAAAAAGAGCAAAGTGAGGTTTGAATGGTAGTCAGCAAGGTGGGCTGTGAATAAAGCAACAAATTGTATAGCCAACAGGGGCCATAGCTTAGTGAGATGGGCACAGCTGACCTCTGTGTCTCTCTGTCACTTTACTTCTGAATGTTCTGTAGCTGCTTTTTTTAAAAAAAAAAATAAGTCTAATATCATGTCATTAAAATCTGCTTCTTCTCCTCTGCCTTCCCAGGGATTATGCCGCCATTGTGTTTTTCGCCAACAGTCGCTTTGAGACAGGTAAAAAGAAGCTGCAGTATTTGACTTTTGAAGACTTTGCTTACTGCGCCGAACAGATGATCCAGAACTGGACTTTGGGAGCAGTCGGTAAGTTTGGACAGCTGGTCGTTTGGATCTTGATATAATTACTGGGCTGAAATGATTACTGGGCTGGGGCACCTCCCTTATGAGGAAAGGCTAAAACATTTGGGGGTCTTTAGCCTGGAAAAAAGGCGCCTGAGGGGGGATATGATTGGGACGTACAAAATAATGCAGGGCATAGAGTAAAGTGGATAGAGGGGCGCTCTTCTCCCTCCCACAAAATACCAGAACTAGGGGACATCCACTCAAATTGAGGGCTGGGAGAGTAAGAATAGACAAAAGAATTTTTTTTAACTCAGTGTGTTGTTAGTCTGTGGGACTCCCTGCCACAAGATGTGGTGATGGCATCTGGCCTTGATGCCTTCAAAAGGCGATTGGACAGATTCCTGGAGGAAAAGTCCATCCCAGGTGACAAACCATGATGGAGATGTGTAATCTCCAGGCTTAAAACCAGGGTCCTTCAAGGGCCAGATGCAGGGGAGTGGTAGCAGGAGACAGATATCTAATCTCGTGTGCTCCCCATAGGCAATTCTGTTAAGCAAATTTCCCCTATTTCCAGAATTTTTTATGTTGTACAGATTTTATGTTATACAAACCATTTGTTATATGAGAGTCCACTGTATATTCAGTTTGAGAAACAGGGAATTGAGAGGTATCTTACAGCATTAGAAGGCAACAATGAAACCAACAATTGATAACAATAGTGTCAATACAAGGACAAATATAAACACAAGGTTATAAGTTGTTATAAACACAAAGTTTATGTAGCCATGCATGGTAGATTCATATAAAGACACATTGTTCAGGGAAAGCTTGCCTGAAGAGAAAGGTCTTTGCCTGTTTCTGGAAGGACAAGAGAGATGAGGCATCCTGTCCTCTAGTGGGAGGGAGTTCCAGGGTCTGTGAGCAGCAGCCGACAAGGCCCTTTCATGGGTTCCTCTGAAGGTGGTGGTATGGAAGGAAGGGCCTCTCCTGATGACCTTAGCACACAAGCCTGTTCATACTGTGAGATTTGATCTTTGAGGGAGCTAGGACCCAGGTCATGCAGTGCTTTGTAGGTCAAGGTGAGTCCCTTGATTGGCCGCCAGTGGAACTGCCGTGATAGGGAGTAACGTGATCTCGGTCACCCACCCCAGTCAGCAAGTCTGGCTGCTGCGTTTTGGACCCCTTGAAGTCTCCTGAGGCTTTTCATCGGAAGTCCCACATAGAGCACATTACAGTAGTCCATCTGGGATGTCACTAGGGCAAGAGACGCTGTGGCCAGAGAAGGAGGAAGTGGGCCTCAATTGTCTTCCCTCTTGCCTTAACAGATACCAATGTTGACGATATGGATGTTGACCTTGACAAAGAGTTCTTGCAGGGCCTGAAAGAGTTAAAAATCCTCATTACGGACAAAGACTTGCTAGATCTGCACAAGAGGTACCTCCGCCCAACCTCTACCATCTCAGCAGGTCACGCTGAGCTGACATGATGAGAGTTGCTCAGTCCGAATCCCTGGCCTTCTGTGATAGGTTTTGGGGCGAGAGATCTTTCAGGCCTTTTCTAATGCCTCCTCTTTTATCTCGCCCTGCGCAGCCTGGTGTGCACTTCCTTACGAGGGAAACTCTCCGTGTACAACGAGATGGAAGCCAATTTCAAGGTGTGCCCGGGAAACCGGAAGATGCCTGAGTGCCGTCTCTCATAAATTGTACCCCCCCTTCCTCCTTTGGACCTTCAAGTGGCTGACGGGAAGGGGGTGTCTGCCTGATTCACTCCCTGATGTCCCCCCCCTTCCCGTCCTGAAAACATCTGGGCGCACTAGCCTGCCAGCTGTGCATTGGCCGTCAGAGGGCGCAGCTGCGCTTTCTTGGCTTTGGCCCGGTCTCGTTTTCTTTTCCCCTCCTGCCACCACGTTGCCCCTCTCTCTCTCTCGCTGTGACGCTGCCGTCTCTTTTTTTTGCAGAACCTCTCCCGGGCGCTGATCAACATTGCCTCGAAG
>JAHTLZ010000098.1:757873-776300 GCA_023846285.1 Phrynocephalus versicolor | reverse complement strand
TTTTTTTGCAGAACCTCTCCCGGGCGCTGATCAACATTGCCTCGAAGCTCACGCACAGCAAAGACGTCCGGGATTTCTTTGTCGACCTGGTGGAGAAGGTGAGGCGCTCCAGGCCGCTTCTACGGAGAGGAGAGGGTTGTCGGGAGAGCAGAGAAGATGAGGAGGATTTATAAGAAGCCCAGCAGTAGCTGCCTAGATGCCCTGAGCACATCCGATCTCGCCTGATTCTGGAAGCTAAGCAGGGTCAGGCCTGGTTAGTGCTTGGATGGGCGACCGCCAGGGAATACCAGGTGCTGTAGGTGCCTGGAGTAGGAAGTGGCAAACCACTCCAGTATTCCTGCCAAGAAAACTCCATGGACGTGGGGTCACGAAGAGTCAGTTACGACTGTAATGACAACACACACACACACAATATATTATGTAGCCAGGGGTCTTATGGATTATAACAGCACAAGGTCTTTCCTTCCCATCTTCATTTCAGCACAGATTAAGATAATGAAAGGGATACAAGAAAAAAATACAGGAGGAAAAATACATCTTGCAAGCAGATTTAGGGAATTGTGACTCTCTGTATGGGCTTTAAACCCTGTCCCCCGAACAGCTGGACTCCAACTCACTTCAAACAAACCCATAGTAGGCATTGTGGGGAAAAACTGAAATAGCTGTGACAGCCCATAAGAATGAATCGCATCCAAAATCCAGTCTTTTCATTAGGGTCACCCGAAATATCACAAACTGGGAAAGAAGCGTTTGTGGCTGGATCCTAACCTGAGTATTGGTGGATAGACAAAGGAGGGGGGGGAGTCCCTTGGTCAACTGAAGCTTATAAAATCCACCTTTCGTTCTCAACTTTTCACAAATAAGAAGAGGCTGGAGTTTTCACAAGGAATAGGCTTTGCAGGTGTCAGGTTCCACCCAGGGATTGCTGGAAGCAAAAAACCTGTGTAGGATTAGGAAACTTTGGCTTGTCCTGTCCAATCTTATCTTTCTGATTCGGTGACCGTTAAACAAACCAGGAGGGGGGGGTTGTTGTTTAAAAGAGAGGGGGGTGGGAGAGACTCTTTAGGATGGTCATTGGTGGGCCAGATGGGGGCTGTTTCCAGGCTAGATGGTGCCTACCAGCAAAAGTCCCCACCACCACCACCCAGGGTTTTGGTATCTTCATGGAACTAAGGGTCCTGGCATGTCCCTCCCACTGGGAATCAAACTAAGTTTTAGAAACCTGCCTTGGAAAGATGATCTTTTAAGAACTGAAACCTAACAAACAAGCAAACCTGGAGAGATCTTATGTGAGAACAGAAGGGAATAAACTTGGGTATTTTATTCATTGATTGATTGACTGACTGACTGATTGATTGGGACATTTATGAGGTTGCCTTTTGGCCCTAAAAGCAGCATGGGTCCTCTCCTTCCCCCTTCCTTCAGCCTCTCACCGTAAAACAAATTAAAAGCTAATACAACGAGCGAGCTGGTAGGGCCAAACGGCGGTATGCAGGTTCCCCTTCATGCTTCCTGCTGTTTCCCCTCCAACCCCTCCCACTGCCCGATAAATGGTGTGCACAAAAGTCTTAGCAAAGTTTTCCATTTCAGGGCTGTTTAAGACCACCCACCCCCCCGGGTCTCTCTTGGGCCCATCATAGCTGTGTTTCAGAAGACTGAACGGCATTGCCAAATAAAACCCATCAATGGAGCGGGACGCCTTTGGAATCAGGGTTTGGGCGCCAGCCTGCGTTACCGTTTCTTACCTCCTTGGGCCTCCAGGGTGTCTTCCTCCTCCTCCTCCTCCTCCTCACACAGAGGCTTGTCTTTCTTCTTCTTCTGCAGTTTGTGGAGCCCTTTCGATCGGACAAGTGGACCTCAAATGATGTCCGTCTCTTCTTGGGCCAGTACACTGCGTGTGCTCACTCGCTGGAAGCATTCAGGTGCGTGGCGGGTGACGGCCTCCCTTCTCATCTGCACACCTGGCTACATGTTACCCACCTCCGGTTTACCTGTGCTGCCAAAACTGCTGCGCTGCCTCGATGCCCTGAGCGCATCTGATCTCGCCTGATTTCGGAAGCGAAGCAGGGTCGGGCCTGGTTAGCGCTTGGATGGGAGACCACCAGGGAATGTCAGGTGCTTGTAGGCAGCCCAGAGTGGGAACTGGCAAGCCACTCCATTATTCCTGCCAAGAAAACTCCATGGACATGGGGTCACGAAGAGTCAGTCACGACTGTAACGACACAACACACACACACACACCAAAACAGTTAAAAGGTGAGCTTTAAAGAGAAATTTGGAGGTTAACCCTACATGCACCTATACCATCACATTTTTGAAGAGTTGGTATGGTGTGCGTGTGCAAATACTCCACCTGGACGCTCACTTAGAGGAGTGTGAGACCACTTCACAGAGGACGGGGTGGTTTGATGGAGATGTGTCCCAGTGGTGACCGGGAGGCCTCTGAATCCTGGTTGCTAGGCAGCGACAGCAGGAGAGGCCTACATCCTTCATGGCCTGCTTCTGGGTTTCTGGTAAGTCCGACTTCCCCAACCTTCCCGCTTCCCAGTGCCATTGTACTACAACTCCCATCATCCCTGCCTGTTGGCCAGGCTTGCGGAGCAATGGGAGTTGTTGTCCAATGTGCCCTAAGTAGCTGGCCAGCTACTGCAGAATGCCAGAGTTTTGGAGGGAAAGCTAGCTATTAATGATGTGATCTTTGTTGCCTTAATTTTCAATTCGCAGAGGTTTTAAAATGTGATAAATTTTTTTCCTCTCTCCCCCTTCCCCCCCTCTTTTTGGTGCTATAGGCATCAAGCGCTGTGGGAGAGATATATGGGAACCTTGAAAGCTTGCCTTCTGAAGATGTATCACGACTGAGCCCCTGCGATGACGACGTTGTTTTACTTATGTAAACTCTTAAATTCTTCTTGAGGAGAGAAGAAAGGAAGGCAGGTTCCATCAGCGATCGCTGAGGTGGAGTAGGGTCTGCAGATGGCTCCCGTTCACTTTTGTGGGCTGCCGTGTGTATTTATTTGTGCGTTTTTCCAAATCTCAGCTCCCCCTTCCCTTCTGGTAACTTTGGAGAATACGGCTGGGCAGCTATTTATCAACATAAAAACAGCATGTCTTAGAAACAGGTATATTGCTTGATTTATTTTGTCCGGCCTGGGTCTGGGTTCTCCATGGGCAGCTAGCATTCACCGTCCCATGTTGCCTATTTAAATGGGGCTCTTCAGACACTCACGATACTTCCAGTTTTGCTGATTGAAAGGACGACCCAACCAAACGTACAGGAGGAGATCTTCCCTCCTCCTAACTCCTGGTGTTGGTGCCGTATCGTAGGGTCCTTCTATGCACAAAAGGGGCCAGGAGTTGCGGATGTATTCACATTTTGCAGAGAATTGATACACATTTATTTCCCGAAGGGCCTATTCCTCAGACAATGAAAGCTAAGTTTCTTTCTTTGTTAGAAGATCAGTCTGAGCCTTTAGGGAGCCAGGATTTACTCTCTGCTGACACTGGGTGACCATGAGCCAGACACTTTTTCACCCCAAAGTACTTCCTCACACGGTTGTCATGAGGATAAATTGGCAGGAAGACCGTGGGTTCTTGCAGAGTTGTGAGACAGCATTTGGCACCAGCCTTGAGGGTCTGGCTTCCAATCTAATTGCTGCCCCCTCCTTTCTCTTTGCAGCAAGATGCAGGCTTTGAAACTAGGCCTGTTTGTTCCAAAGGCTTAATGCAAACTGTATTTTCTCTGTTCTTCCCAGCTTTGGTGTGATCCCCTCCCTGCACCTCCAGTCTCTGCTCAGGGAGCTTCGCTCCCTAATTCACCTCTTCCTGCACACCTGCTCTGCTGGATGCGAGGGCTTTGGTGTTTTGCGCTGGCTGATCGCGCCTGCCGGCACTGTCAAGTCTCCCACCCCTCATTCCTTGCAACCTCCCCCCCCAAAAAAATACCCTGCAGCAAGAATGGTTTCTTCCTTCCCTTAGGTCTCACCCTTCTCCCCCCCCCATTGCAACCCCCTCCTCCATACAGCTGGGTTGAGGCTGCAAGGAGCATCATGTATCAGAGGGAAAGCGGGATGCCTAGGTCCCAAATGGAGACCTGAAAGGAAAGGAGCCGGGCTCGCTTCCTTCCACACCCTGGATTATAATTACAATCATCTACGGTTGCTGTTAATTGCGGGGAGTGCTATTGAACAGTGCCAACCTAAGGGGGAAGCGATCCAAACCCGTGCCTGGCTATACTTCGCACCTCCTCCACGACGTGAACGCTAAAATCCACCGAGGTAACTTGACGCGGTGTGACTGCATAGATTCGTCAACAATTTTGCACTTAAATGTATGCATCTTTTAATGTTGCATATAAACCCGCTAGTCTCGGAGAATAATATACCGATCCTGATCGTAGAGCAGAAAAGCCGTTCCAAGTTGTTTTTAACCAGAGGCGTTCAATATTCCCCCGAGTAGCTTGTGTTAGTTGGCGTTTCTGTCCCGCTTTTTCTCCAAATAAAAGCATTTCTGACAGGCCAGCCCCTTCTCTCTATGTGCTGCAGCCTTTCCCAAAGAGGTTCACACTGCTCGTTTGTTCGTCATTCATTCATGGTTTTATTAGCCGCCTTGGGTCCTTTTCCAAGGAGAAAGGCGGGGTAAAAATTAAAATAAATAAATATGTGTCCATTCTTCACCTCAGGAAGATCAAGGTTGTCTATGTGCCTCCTTCTCCCTGCTTTTTCCTCACAGCAACCCTAGGAGGTCAGTCACGCTGAAAGGAGAGGTGGCAAGCCTTACAGATAAGCCCGCTGGATGAGCAGAGGCTCACTGTTGAGCCTTGAGGGCTAGGAACTTGCCTTTTTTAAAAAAAAGAGACAATATTCTCCAGCATCACGGATACGGCTGTGGCCCGGGTGTATTTCTGTACTCATCCCGCCTTCATCTCCACCCCACCCCCACCCCCTGATAGCAAACATGCCTGGGCCCCTGTGTGAGCCAAAGGGATGCAGAAACACACAAACACAAAGGCGTCAATGGTCCTGCCTCTGTTTGCGGCCCCGCATACCTTGCACAAGAGGGCAGCAAATTGTGGGGTTAGAAATGTTCCCTTTGCACGAGAGGGTGCCTGTGTGCCTGGTGGCCTGTGGTGTGTGAAGGAGGAGGAGGAAGAGGAGGAGGGAGATGATGGCTGGGAACAGCTGGCCAGGAAAGGGTGTTTGCTGGAAGTTAAGTGGAACCAGATGTTGGGTGGAATCCTTTGGCAAACTCCGGCTGCTTGGCTGGAGGCCAGGAATTCGGCGTAAGGGGGGGGGTGTGCTGTAGGAGCTGGGGGAGCCAGCGCACACTCTCCGAGGGAGTGAGCGAGCGTGCGAGCAAGCGTGCGAGCGAGCCGACCAATACTTCTTCCGCACCCAGCTGGGATATACAGTATAGATCTGTATTTGTTTGGGGAGGGGAGAAGATGCTGTTTTGAGCCCTACCGCCAGCCCCGAAGGGAAGGAGTCGGGACAGGGGGGTGACCCAAGGTGGGCCCCCAAGGCGCCTGTCGGTGTGGTGGTGAGTGATGGCTTGTTTTGGTGTGGTTTTTGTGTGTGTCGCCGGGTCGGTTTGGGAAGGGTGGAGAGGGTGAAAGAAATCAGGCCAGGCCAGGGCCCAAAGGCACAGGAGAAGAGGGGGAACTCGAATCTATCCTGGTGCTTTTCAGACCTGTGGAGAGGACAAGACGCTTTGGTCTGAATGAAAAGATGCATTGCAGTGTGTGTGCGTGCTCTCTTTGAGTCGCAGACTTGACCCGGATCATCCTCAACTGGCACTAGTAGTCTGCCCTGTCCAGGCTTGGGGTGTGTGCGTGAGTGCATGTGTTAGGAATCCCAAATTTCTTGGGGGGTCGGGTAGAAAGAATTCTGTACAAGACAGGCCCAAAAGTTCCGCCGAGGTCCGAGGGATGGATGCCTCTCCTTGTCAGGGGATACCAACCCACGCTCTCTTTGGCTCCTAACTTTTTTATTCCGGGATGCACACCTTTTATTTGATCATGTATCATCTGTGATTGGATCTATCCTCTTCTCCTTCCGTTGCCTCTCGTGTTGAGAGGAACCCACCAAAGGGTTATTTATGGTCAAAAGCGACAGAGTAAAGTCTCTTCTTCCGGGTGAAGATGGGCTGGATGGTGGTTTCCATAATTCCCACATTTATTTGGGGACGATGAGAGTTGTTACCCAGAACGTCTAGAAAGTGTGAGGGTTGGAAGGAGCTGTTGTCGTTAAAAACAAGCCGAACGCAGAGGAGGGGTGTGTAGTCAAAGACCCTTCCCTGTCTTGAAATGCCTGGTGGGGAAGCATGTATGTTTGGCCGTGACGAGGTTTGCTGATCATCAGGGGACACAGACTCCTGGTCCGGATCACAACCTTGTTTTTAGAAACATACGTGTGTGTGGAGGGGGGAGGGGAATTATTTCATAGATGCAATCCCTGCCAGAAGTTTCTCACAAGCTATTTTAATATTAATAGATGCAACCGTTTACCCAGGCTACCTGCGCCAGCCTGGCGCAGCCAGCAAAAGGGGCCAAGAATCTCTTTAAAAGAGCGACTGGTTTGTTCGGGCATCGGCTTGGGTGGACCGAAGGCCACTTCATGTCAGCCCACTGTTTACCTTTCTGCTGCTTGTGAACAACGCAGGCAGCCATGCCGATCTGGGTCAACAAAGCCCTTCTAGAAGGCTTTTCCACTGTGCCAGAAGCAGGTCTTTCAAAACCTAACGAGCCTTGACGGTCTTTCAGCAGAAGTCACTCGCAGTCTCTTATTGCTGAGCCTACGTGCGCCAGCTGTGGTGGAGATGGCTGTGCCCATCACTCTCTGAGGCGAACTGGCAAGGCCTGGTCCCTTCGCCACACTGGAGGCGCTTCCAGAAGATTTTTGTACGAGACACTTTTCGATAGTTCCTTGCTCTTGACTGTCTCAAGGGATCTGTGTTACTCCAAAGCTCGCAACATTGCTTAGCAATGCCTCGTCCTCTTTGTGTGTCTCCTGTTTTCTGCTCAGAGCATCACTGGCTGTCCCGGGTCTACGTCCACCTCGTAATGTGGTCTTAACTTAGTAAGGGATGTAGAAGCCGGTGGAAACTGCACAAAAACCAGTGAGCGATGGGCCGTCCTGTCCAATTCTCATTCCGAGCCATCGGATTGTCCTGAGTGCAATTTGTTCCACCTTTCAGGAGCACATTTCTGCTGGAAAAAATTCTTGTCCTTGAACTCCTCTGCAGCTGGAAGTTGCAACCCCCATAATTTGGCTTTTGCTGTATCTGTGGATTTTAGTGTATGCAGATGGGGCTGATAATTTTTATCTCAGTTTATTTTTGAAAGGATTGACTGAGATTCACACTAGTAAATTTCCCTCTCTGCTTCCTTTTAAGCTCCAGCCGTGGCGTCCTCTGAGTTGACAACAGCTTGGGTTTAAGACATATTTGATGATGGGTTTAGGGAGGGCGCTAGGATCAGCTCTGCAGCTGGGTTCAGGGAAGAGCTATATTTAGAATCAGCTGAGCATCTCCTTTGAAGCGATGCCGACATGCAGACTCTGGGCTCTGTCCCTCTCCTGGCAGAGGTCATAAGAACATAAGAACGGCCTTGCTGGAACGGGCCACAGCCCATCCAGTCCAGCATTCTGTCTCACACAGCGGCTCGCCATTTGCTTCAGGGAATTTCCCAAGCAGATGTCTTCACCTGCTTACCATTCTCTGGAAATGGCATTGAGAGATATCCTGCCTCTCTCTCCAACCCAGAGGTTGACCTTAGGCATCCATCACGATAGCCATTGATACCCCTTGTTCTCCATGGACTTGTCCAATCCTTTCTTAAAGCTGTCAAGGCTGACAGCTGTCCCCCCCTTCTTCTGGCAGGGAGTTCCACAGACCAGTGGAAAACTACTTTCTCTTATGTGTTTGAGATCTAGCACCCAAAAGTTTCATGGAGTGCCCCCTAGTTCTAGTGTTGTGCGACAGGGAAAACACTTTTTCCTTATCTACTTTGTCCACACCATGTATTATTTTATAAACTTCAATCAGGTCAGTTCTTAGGCACCATCATTCAAGAGTGAAGAGGTCCAGCCGTTGCAGCCTCAGATGGTAAGGAAGGTGTTCCAGTCCCCAAATCATTCGGGTTGCCCTCCTCTGCACTTTTTCCATTTCCATCATATCCTTCTGGAGGTATGGTGACCGGAACTGTCGACCCTTGCAATCCAAGTCGGAGACTCCCCTGGGGACCCCAGGAATCAAACCGGATTTTATTTTTAAGGGCTGTTTTGATACTAAAGAACGGCCAGGCTTAGGGGCAAAAGCATGGTTGCTGCCGCTACCTCTTTTTGACCCCTGAATGCCAAACTTGGGTCTGTCACCAAGGTGAAGTACCTGGGGCCTCATCTAAAGGCACCGAAATCTAGAGGAGAATAGACTGATGAATACTGGGAAACTAGAAAACGCCTCCTGGCTGGATTCATTTTCCTTTGCTCTGAAGCTCTACATGTTTGATTTATTCTTTCTTCTCCTCCCCTAGTTTCTCAGGAGTCTCCTGCCTGTCACGCCAGATGCCCAGAACCCTAGTTACAAACCAGACCAAACTAGATGCCAGGGCAGCCTTTAAGCTGCAGATGGCCACCTAGGGTGACTCAACCTGTTATTTGCAGCTCCCTCTAAAATAACTTCAAAAGGGATTTAGGAAAGAAAAAAAAGGTTTGCAGCCTGGACTTTTTGTTGTTTTGTGGAGGGATGCCGTGGGAGAGGAAGAACAGTTCAGCATTTCTTTTCGTCCTTTCCTGCCACTGTCAGAACCCCACCTGGTTTGTTTTTCACTTTAAAAATGCATCTACATCCCTTGTTGCATGCATATCAACATATCCGGGGCGTCTAGAGCAGGGGTTCTCAACCTGTGGCTCTCCCGATGTTCCTGGACGCCAACCCTCAGAAGTCTTCATCACTCCCTGAGATGGCCAGGATTTCTGGGAGTTGCAGTCCAGGAACATATGGGGACCAACCAGGTTGAGATCCATTGATCTAGATGCCCCGGATATGTTGATATACGTGCAACAAGGGATGTAGATGTATTTTTAAGTGAAAAATAAACCAGGTGGGGTTCTCGGACTCAGGTCTCGGAATCAAAGACCATCCGACACCCCACTGAGATGCTCCCCAGACTCTCCAATAGGGTGCTGTCTTTTGAGGACTATCCTGACTGGCCATTGCTTCAGACTGGCGCTGTTCCCGCTCTTCTACGGTGGATAGGGCCCATCTCCGTGCAGAGAATAGACTCCACTGCTGCCTGCAAGCCGGTTTCCTTTCCTATTCTCCTTGAAGGAGAGGTGTGGCAGACTCCAGTCACCCGCTTTGCCTGCCAAGGGTTGGACAGCCTGCCTGAAATCCCATTGTTCGAGACATTTTAAAAAAAAACCACCCCACACATATCTAATTCACAGAGAGGTGAATTCTTCACATGCTCAGAGGCTTCTGCCTTAATATCGTCTGCCAAAGAACAAGTGGCCCAGCTTGCAGGAAGCAGGAGGGTAATCATCACCTGCTTTGGCCTCTGGTGTGTTTTGGACCCGAGAGGTACGGCCAGCGGGTGGGCAGGGCAGCTGCTCTCGGTCTCTAACATGGCCTCTTTCCCTTCCAAGCAGAATCATGAAGCCCGTTTCGTGCCTCCTCCTGGCGACGCTTCTGAGAGCGGCCGTATCACAAGAAGCTGAGGAACCGGACACTTACACGGTAAATGGCCCGGCTCCAGAGGAGCTGCCGAGACTCCGGGGAAAAAAGGTGCTATCTGGGAGGGGGAATTAATAGTCCCCCAACACTCTCTACTCTTTCCTTTTCAAGAGTCCAATGGATGCAAGAAACATAATTCCTTTTAAACTGCAGTTCAGCGCTGCAACCACTACACAGCCTTGCCTCTGCATCCCAGATGGAACTGGGCAGAGCTTTCCAATCCAGAGTTGTACCCATGCTTACGTTTTGGTCTCAGGACCTGCCCCCGGTGCCTTTGCCTGTACAAAGCTGCCATGAAAACAGTGTCTCTCAGCATGTGCAAAAGGCCTTTCCCAGGCACCCCGGCTGGGACCAAGGGGACAGAAAGTGCCAGACAGATCAGAGAGGTGTTATTCTTATTCTTATTATTTTCAGCAAGGAGCAACTCAGCACTCTTTTATTTAAAAAGGAGGGGGGAAAAAGACTGCTGGTTATTGGCAAAGTCGAAAAGTCCGGGGAAACGAATGGTCTGTGCAAAGCCTTGTTTTTTGTCCCCTGTTCTAGGAATGCACCGATGGTTACCAGTGGGATGCCGAGAGCCAGCACTGCAAAGGTAAAAAGGACATTTCTGAAGGCTTGCCCGGTTGGGAAGGAGAGGCTGGCTAGCCTCCCGTGAGGCCCGCCTGAGCACCCACTGCCATCTCCGGCTAGTTTGTTTGCAAAACGCTCTTCCTTTGGGCTCATTCCTCAGCGAAGTCCAGCGATGCTAACCCACACAACGGAAAACAACAACAACAACAACAACAACACCTTCTGCTGCTCTCTCCTCAGATGTGAACGAATGCGAGACCATCCCTCACGCCTGCAAAGGGGAGATGAAGTGCATCAACCATTACGGAGGGTACCTCTGCCTGCCCCGCTCCGCCTCCGTCATCAACGACGTCAACTCCGAGAGGGCCGCCCCACCCAGCCCGCCCCGGCCCCCCCGGCCCCCCCGGCCCCCACATGCCATCCCCTTGCAGAACACCTGCCCCCAGGGCTACGAGCCAGACAGACTCGGATCCTGTTTGGGTGAGTGGAGGCTGCATGTGGGGATGGCGGGGGGGGGGGGGGCAAGGGAGAAAGCCTTTCCAGCTGTGGGCCGTGGCTGCGGCCTCTTTATTCGTGAGGCTCACTGGCTGGACTATATCAGGCGAGCAAAAAACTGCCAGGATCTGGGAAGTTGCTTTTTGGAAGTAATTTGTTACAGGGGGAGAGAGTTTATTTGGGATATTAATTAGGGCGAGTGCCACCACTTCAGAATTTACATGATACCACAGCCCCCAGCCCCCACCCCAACCTGCCACATCCCCATCTTGAGTTCTCCTGTCTTCCTGGGGAGAGCGTCCCTCTTCCCCATTCCCTGGCTCGGGTTTCTGATCACATGCATGTGCTTACTCCACCCAGACGTGGACGAATGCGAGTACGATTTACATGACTGCCAGCCCAGTCAGCAGTGCATCAACACCGCAGGTGGCTTTCACTGCCAGTGCCCAGATGGATATCGGAAGATTGGCACCGAATGTGTAGGTAAGTGAGCGAGCCGGATGGGGTGCCAGTTTCCATATGTAGCTAGAGAGAGAGGGTGAGGTGCCAAGAGGGGGGAGGCACCTCTGATCATCAAGACATTTTCCTCTGTATCAAATGGAAACATCTGCACCTAAATGTAGCCCTTTAAATTTAGTCCTGACCTCCGATCTTTTATTTTATGGGTGCAATCGTAGAATCACATAATAATTGAGTTGGAAGGATTATATATGCTCAGTGCAACAGTGGCCCCTCAGGTGTTGGTTGTGGTCCCGGTGCTATCACATCTTCCCTTCTCCTGGCTAAATACACCGCTTACCTCACTGTTTCTTACCCAACCTGCCAGATTCTCATTGAGCAAGGGGCCAGATACGGCAGGGTCCCTGCCTCTGTAGGAACAGAATCCACTGCTTTACTTATCCATGGTCTGGGGGGGGGGAAATAACCCCACCCCACAGAAACACGTATTTCCACGATGTAATTAAAAAAACTGGCCACCAGAGGGGACCAGAGACCATGCTATATCTAGGAAACCAGCGATTGCTATTTCCTTTGGGTTTGCTTCTGGGGAACAGCTCTTGGAATTGACCCTCGTGGGCACTGCAGTTGCACTGCAAGTTTTTTTGACTGTGTGCCTGCTCAGAAACTCAGCCGTTTCTCCGTCCTTCCTTCTTCCAGACATTGACGAGTGCCGGTACCGCTACTGCCAGCACCGCTGCGTCAACTCGCCAGGCTCGTTCACCTGCCAGTGTGAACCTGGCTTCCAGCTGGCCAGCAACAACCGCTCCTGTGTGGGTGAGGAGGAAGGCCTGCCCTTCTCTCTTTCCCCTCGCTTACTCAAGGGGTCCACTTCCCCGACTGTCTGGTCTCTCGCATTTCCCTCTGGGTCTTTTGATGATCAGTGGCGGAGTCCATGGTTTCCACGCTGTTCCGGGTCTTGTCTCTGCCAGATGCCAGGATCAGGGACAGCCCCGTTGGGTTCTGCTGGGTCCTGCTGGGCAAGATTCGGGTGGGAGTGTGCTGGCAAGGGTGGATGGCCATCGCCGTCCGAGAATGTCTGGAAGCGTTCTCTGATTCTCGTGACAAAGATGCTGAACTCGACCTGACGTTGGGGGGTCCAAGTTTAGCTCAGCCCCACCCTCAGTGGGGTGGGGGGGGTGGGCAGCTCCCAGCGGCGCCCAGTGGAAGAACGGACTATCGCCTCGCCAGCATCTAGAAGGGTTTGCAGGATGTCGGCCCCAGATTCCATGAACCAAGAGCTTGACCCCAAGCGGAAAGCAGCTTCTTGTCTTGCCCGTTCCAGCAGGGGGAAAAAATGCTGCAGACCCTCTAGGGTCCCCAGATGTTCCTGGACTGCAACTCCCAGAAGCCTCCACCTCTCATTGTGCTGGAAGAGTGTGTGTGTGTGTGTGTGTGTGTGTGTGTGTGTGTGTGTGTGTGTGTGTGTGTGTGTGTGTGTGTGTGTGTTTCCCCCAATCCCATGAACGCAGCCCACCCCCTTTTCTAACCCCATACCCTTTGAAACCTCCCCTAGATGTGAACGAGTGTGAGATGGGCGCCCCGTGTGAGCAACGTTGCTTCAACACTTACGGCACGTTCATCTGTCGCTGCAACCAGGGCTACGAGCTGGACCACGACGGCTTTACCTGCAAAGGTAAGAGGCGCTTGCTACATTGAGAGCAGGCATTTTCTGTCGAAGGCCCAGCAGCTGGTTTGTGGCAGGAGACCCCTAAGATCCGCTGGTCCCTTAAATTCGGACCAGAGATCTTGAGGGTTTGTCGCTCTCCCTGCGTTCCCACCCCCTCCACACTTCCTTGTTCTGTCTGCGTGAGGGGAGGGAGAAAAAAGGGGAGAAAAAAGGGAGAAAAGAATGCACTCTTACCTCCGGAGTGCTGGTGGAAGTTGCTCCGACCCCCGTTACTTCCTGGTTCCTCTTAAAGGGGCGGGAGGCAAAAAAAAACCAACAAAAAGAAGCGAGGAGAGCCCGGCACTCTCCGCATCAAAATTTTTCACTCTCCCAGAGCAGGTACTTGAAAGGTGCGCTGGGTCGCGCTTAGCTGGGCAGGGTCGCACTTAATTTTCTGTTAGCTCCGGATCTGGTGGGGAAACATTTTTAAGCTCCGGAGCTGGGAGCCATTTGCAGCGGAGCTTAGGGGTCGTGTATAAACGCCCTATGCTGACTTCTTGGAATCACAGGTCCCTAGGATAATGGAGTTGGAAGGGGGCGGTAAGGCCAGTGCAAAAAATCCAGGTCAATATCTCTCTGACATATGGTGGCAGAACTTCCTCTGGAATGCCTCCACCGTTGGAGCCCTCGCCACCTCTCGAGAGAACGGGTTCCGACGTTGTTCTGCCTGAACAGTTGAGAAGTTTTTCGCGATATTCAGCCGAGATCCGGGTTTCTCCCATGATCTCAGCTCCTGAACAGATCCTGTCCCTCCTCTGTATGGCAGCCCTTCAAGTGTTTGAAAAGTCCTGTCTTGTCTTCCTTCAGTCTCCTGTTCTGTAGGCTAAACATGCCCAATCCTTTCTGCCTTTCCTCCTGATCACCTTTGACGCCCTTCTCTGAACGGGCTCCAGTTTGTTGACCGTCCTCATCCCTAGGGCATCGCCCAAAGAATGGGGCAGCATCTGATTCCTCCCCTTCGCCCCATAAACGTGTGAAGCCTTGTTTTTAAAAAGAGAGGGCGGTTGCACTGGGCCCAGAATGAAACCTTCTCTCCCCTCCTCCAGATATTGACGAGTGCAGCTACTCCACGTACTTGTGCCAGTATCAGTGCGTGAACGAGCCCGGTCACTTTTCCTGCGCCTGCCCCCAGGGGTACCAGCAGCTGAGCACACGCCTCTGCCAAGGTAATAAAACTCTGTGACACCCCCCTTTTTTTGGGGGGGGTGTCTTGGTACATGTTTATGTATTCATTATTATTTGTGTGGTGTTGGTTGCACCCTTCCTCTAACGAGCTCACGACTCGCCCCCACCCCCGTGCAGCTTGCCCTGTACCCATAATAATCTACCCTGTGCCTTCTGCATGGGTTGGGCATCTTGCCTCATTGTCCGTTCTGAATGCAGAGCTACACATTGCCCCCCCCCCGCCAGCAAGCTGGGTACTCATTTTACCAACCTTGAAAGGATGGAAGGCTGAGTCAGCCTTGAGCTGGCTACCTGGGATTGAACCCCTGGTTGTGAGCACAGTTTTACCTGCAGGACAGGCATTTAACCTCTGTGCAATGGGGCATTGGCAAGAACAGTGCTTTTTCCTGGTTTGGGGGGTAAAGGAAGCGTCCCAGAAGCCTTGAGCTGTTGTATCTGGGTGCATTTCCACACATGTGTGCCATGCATCAAGTGGGACAAAGCTGTGTGGACCGACCTAGCTCCCTGCATTTTTGGATTCTCTTTGGGGTTTTGATTCGGGCTCATCCTACATTTTGTAATGTAGCCCCTCCCTCTTTCACAGGACAAAATGGGGTACACCCCCCCCCCGTGCAGCTTGCCCTGTACCCATAATAATCTGCCCTGTGCCTTCTGCATGGCTTGGGCATCTTGCCTCATTGTCAGTTCTGAAGGAAGGTAAAAGTGTCAGGCCGTAAAACTGGGAAGAGGGATGGGGCCCCCTGTCTTGTCATTCACCTCAGGCAGCGAAATGTCTTGGACTGGCTGCGGACGTGCCTTCAGCGCCGATCTCGAGGGGCGCCTGCTGTGCCACCTACAGAAAACCGTCTGCCTCTGTGTGTTTCCAGTCAGAAAAAGTTGATCACACTGGAACGGGTTGCTCCTCAGGGAAGTCACATCCCTTAAAGCAACCGTTCGGTCTCTCTAGGAATTGCTGCAGCCTTCTCCATCACTGCGAACGCCAAAGAGTACCCCTTCTGCTGGACCAAAAAAGTCTAGTCTAAGCACAGATCAGGGTTAGGCTAGTTTCCCTGCGTCGCGAGTCCTTCGGGAAATAGCACACACTGGACTGTGCTACCAGCCCTCGGCGTCGACGCTGTTCCGCTGTCTTTCGGGCGCTCCTTGGTCAGCTTTTGATTCTTGTCCCTCCCAGACGTCAACGAATGCGAGTCCGGGACCCACCAGTGCACCGAGACCCAGAACTGCGTCAACTTCCACGGAGAATACCGCTGCGTGGAGAAGAACCGCTGCCAGGAACCCTACGTGCAAATGTCTGAAAAGTAAGGGCAGGCGAGAGAGGGAGGCCGGAAGCCGAGGGAAGTCCCCCCCCACACCCACTGTTAGAACAATACTGGATTGGCACGCGAGACTTGAGGACCACCACTCCCAGAAGTCCCAGCCTGTATTTCCAATGGCAAAGGGCTGTGGGAGTTGTGGTCCAAAACATCCAGAGGACCAAAGGTTGGACAGGCCTGACACAGGGGGAAAGCTTTGCAGGATTCAAAGCAACGGAACTTGTTTGAAGGGCAAAACCAGCGAGGCTGATTTTAGCTGGCAGCTCGACACCACCTGTGGCCCTACGAAGCTGTTATAGGACGATGCCCATCATTGAATAAGCAGGTACATACAACCTGTTGGATGCATTCTCAAAGGCTTTCACAGCCAGGATTTGATAGCTGTTGTGAGTTTTTCGGGCTGTTTGGCCGTGTTCTGGAAGTTTTTCTTCCTGACGTTTCGCCAGATTCTGTGGCCCGCGTCTTCAGAGGGCAAGTTGCTTAGGGTTCCCTGAATTTTACATATGGGTTAGGCCTGCTTTCTCGTAAATTCTTTTTCCCTGAGCCCCCCAAAACTTTCTTTAGAATAGGTACAGTTGGAGGACCCTCTATCCACCCACCCCCTCCATTTTCTCATTTACTCCCTCGGCAGCCGCTGCCTTTGTCCGGCCACGAACCCGCTTTGCCGGGACAAGCCGTCCTCCATCGTCCACCGCTACATGAGCATCACCGCCGACCGGACGGTCCCCTCGGACATCTTCCAGATCCAGGCCACCAGCATCTACCCAGGGGCCTACAACACTTTCCAGATCCGCTCGGGCAACGAGCAAGGGGAATTTTACATTCGGGTAGGCCTGCTTTCTCGTCAATTCTTTCCTTCTTCTTTTTTTAAAGTCACGGAGGCTGTTGGTGTCTCTCCAGGATGGTTGGGGGGATTCTGCCTAGTATCGGAAATATTTTGTCTCAGCATCTAGGAAAAGCTGTTGAGCTCACAGGCTGCCTGTCGACTTACCTGGAGCACACACGAAGAAGGAATGGAACTTCTACATTCCAAAGGAATCTAATGCCAACTATCATTTAGTGGGAGTTGTCAGCAGCACAGAGGGAATCACCCTTAATGTTCTTCTGGTCAGCCTCTGGTTAAGTTTCAGGGTTGGGGGGGGGCAGAAGGATCCATGAGAGATGTATTTGGTGGGGCCCCTGTGAGATACAGGAAGCTGGATTCGACAGGCCTTTGGCCTGATCCAGCATCAGGGCTCTTCTTAGGTTCTAAGAGAGGCTTTTGGTCTTCTCCAGGAAGGCCCACCGTGCACCCCAGAAGTGCCCCGTTGGAAAGGGCTCCTGGTGGCATCCTGGTAGCCACAGGCCGGTTGCTCAATAAATGGGACCAGCTTAGGTTTCTTTGAGCAGCCCACTCACAGCTGCTGTCTGGGAGATGAAAGGAGAAACAGAGGAAACGCAGTTTTAAAAAAGAAAGAAATTAATATATGGACAAAGCAATGGTGGGTGGGTGCTTTTAATCCTCCTGCCCCCGTGTGCGCAGGGGGGCGCGGTCTCAAGACATACCGCTGCCTGAAGGACAAAAGAGAAGTCGGTCTTTTCTTGCCCTGGCACTGGGACTGCCCCCCCCCGGGTCTTATTTATTTATTTATTTATTTATTTATTTATTTATTTATTTATTTATTTATTTATTGGATTTATACCACCTATCTGGCAGCCAGGTCACTGCAGGGGGGCAGCCCCTTTGGGGAGTGGGGGCTGCAGGCCACATGACCCACAAAGTAAGTCCTGAGGACTCCACTGGGATGCCAAGGGGCTTGCCTCTGCCGCCCCCTCAGCGTCGGCTGCCTGAGGCGGCCGCCCTCACTCTGCCTAGTCAGCCGATGCATTTTTTCCCCCTCCCGGTTCCAATTCTGCTCCAGCTTTTCCGCCAAGCTCCTGAGGGCCAGGTGTGTCTCCCTGCAGCCTGCATGCCTGAGACCAGCCCACTATCGCTCACTGTCCTTTTAATGCTCCCTCTGCACCTTTTCGCCCCACCCCGACCCCACCCCCTGCAGCAAATCAACAACATAAGCGCCATGCTGGTCTTGGCCCGAGCTGTCACAGGGCCCCGGGAGTTCGTCCTGGACTTGGAGATGGTCACCATGAACACCCTCATGAGTTACCGTTCCAGCTCGGTGCTCCGGTTGACCGTCTTCGTGGGAGCCCATCCGTTCTAACCGGGAAGGGGTACCTCTATCCCACCGTTCCTGGTTGAAGGAGGGGTGGTAAGTCTGGTTTTTCCAAGTCACCCTCCTCCTGGAGGGAGGAAAGGCAATCAAGTCATGGTCGAGAAGAGAAAGGGCGAGGGCGCCATGACAAGAGATCCCCTTGCTTGCCATTGGAAGGCGCGTGTGTGTTTGGACCACGGCGTTGCCAGGCTGGGGACACTGCAAAAGACCTCCATCTTGGCAGGCTCCCAGAGGGCCACAGATCTAAATCTGCACACCTCTACGGAAAGTTAAAAGCAAAGGGTTCTGCTTATATACCATCCCACCACGCTTTTAAAGCACTCTCTGGGCGGTTTACAATTTAATTATGCGGGCTACACATTGCCCGCCCCTCCTCCCCCCCCCACCCCCAGCAAAGCTGGGAACTCATTTTGGCAACCTTGGAAGGATGGAAGGCTGAGTGAACCTTGAGCTGCCAACCTGGGATTGAACCCCAAGTGGTGAGCCGTTTTAGCCCAGAGTCAAATACAAACACAAATGAATTGGCTCAAGAGCACCACTCGTATAATCATTAGTTGTTGTTTTTTCAATTTCTCTGCCCAAGCCAGAGTTTTGTGGAGCTTCCCAAGCTGAGCCCTGACTTGTTGGGGGGCAGGGTGCAGTTCGTGGTAAGAGGACAAAAATGGCAACCGATGCTCCTTAGCACCTTGAGATAACAGACGGCCTGGAGAATGTGTGTGTGTGTGTGTGTGTGTGTGTGTGTGTGTGTGTGTGTGTGT
>JAHTLZ010000098.1:671753-738086 GCA_023846285.1 Phrynocephalus versicolor | reverse complement strand
TATTTATTTATTTATTTATTTATTTATTTATTTATTTATTTATTTATGCATGCCTTCCTCCCCTCCTCCCCATGGCGTTTGCCAAAGCCAGGAGGGTCGCCTCCTGCTCGCCCATCTTTCTCCCCAGCAAAGTGTTGAGCTGGCAAGGCTGCCCTTCTCCCAAGGATGGCACCGCTGGCCATGTGCACAAACACACGCGCGCGCACACACACACACACAAAGAAATAAAAATCTGGGCTCTTCTTGCTTCGCCTACTGTCAGTAGGGCTCTCCTCCTCCTCCTCCCCACCACCCCTTCTTGCAGCACAGCTCCACTTCCTTTTCTGGAGTTGGAGGCAGGGAGCCAAGCGCCTCCTTCCAAGCTGGCGCGTTTTTGTCGCACCTGCCTCTTTTCATTCCGCTCCATTCTACCCTCCACCCCACAAAGCCGGTCTTAGATCCCAGGTGTTGATGCTCCTCCTCCTGACCTTTTTCTGGGGGCCCTGCAGCAGGCCCACAAGACTTGACTACTGTATCTTCCAACAGTCACGCTTGGTTTGCTGTGTGACCCAACTAGGGGAGTGCATTTCCCCTAACGGGGGCGGTGTATGAAACAAGTAAAATAAAATCCATCTCCCAGTTTTGTCTGAAAGTTAAATCACCCAAGTGCATCTCCCAGGTTTGGCTTCCATTGATAAGAGGAAAACCTCTTCATACCATCCTCTCTCTTGTGTACGTGCAGCCTGTCCACCTTCATCTTTAGTAGTAGAACCACTTTAAAAGTGTTATGGTGGCCTCTTCGGTTTGTGAGATGGAGTCACCGCAGGGCAGGTTGGGTAGAGGCACCATGCCTTAGTCACTGCTATCCCATTCTGGTTTCCTTACAGCATTCTGAAGAGGCAGCCCAAATTTGCGTCTCTTCCCAACCTGTGCAAGTATCACCAGTATTGCATTGAGCTTGTGGAAGGATCCTGAACATAATTTCAAAATTGTCCGCCCGCCTCCCCCCGGGGAAAAGGGGGGGGGGAACCTGTCTTTGTCATCCATGTGGAACAGTTCCACATTTGGGAGAGGGGGGTCTAGTAAAGGCTTATTCATGCCAGAATGAGAAGGGGTTAAATTAATAGATCAGTGGATTTCTATACCTGACCTTTTGCTAGCTAGCTTGGAAGAATGTGAGATCCCTGCTTTGTCAGACCAGAGGTTGAGCATTCCAGCTTCCTGTGGTGACCAAGCAGATCCCTCTGAGAGGCCTGAAGACAGCTGCTTTTGCTTTCCAGTAGTGGGTATACTGTATATTGCCTTTGACACATGGCACTTTGAATTATGGCTGATGGCATTGTCCTAAATCATTTAATTCATTTATTAGCTGTGTTTGTACTGTGCTTCTCTTCCCGTGAGTTTCGAGGGCATCCTTAGTCCTCACTTTTATCCTCTCAGCCATCCTGTGAAATCTATGAGGTTGCAAGACCGCCCCATTGTCCCCTGGTGGCTCTTCCTAACTCCTTGTCTATAACAACTGACCACCACACCACATGGCCTCTCTGACTGATCTGATTGCTTTTTTTATAACCACTGAAGCTTAAGCTTGTTGCCTCAAAATGTGGCAGCGTGTGGTTTAAAGAGCACATCTTGGTCCTTGTGGATCATTCCAGACTATCTGGGCGCTTGATTTTGGTTTGGCAGCCCTCAATTCTGATACCGCTGGTTGAAGTGGGAGCTGTGAAGTTAGTGCCGCTTCACCCAGTTTATTTGCAGATATGGTTCCCTTTTCCTTTTATCCTGGAGGCTTGTAAGTAGCTGCTCCTGACCCCTTTTCCTTCCTCCCCTCCCCTGGGCAGGCATCGGGTGTTGCAGTCTCCGATGAAGTCATCAAGGTTTTCAACGACATGAAGGTGCGCAAAGCTTCCACCCCAGAGGAGGTGAAGAAGCGCAAGAAAGCGGTGCTCTTTTGTCTGAGCGAAGACAAGAAAACCATCATCCAGGAGGAAGGGAAGGAGATCCTGGTGGGGGACGTGGGCGAGACCATCGACGACCCGTACCTGCATTTTGTCAAGATGCTGCCGGACCGCGACTGTCGCTACGCCCTCTATGATGCCACCTACGAGACCAAGGAGAGCAAAAAAGAAGACCTTGTCTTCATCTTTTGGTGAGCCCACCCCCCACGCTCCATATGCAAGCCTTTCTGGAACATTCAGCCAGACCCACCCTTTCAGTTCCACTCCAGCACGTGGCTGGTGTGTAGAGGAGTGGCTCCTTGGGACACCCCCCCCGCCCCGCCTGTAGCTAGCATAACACTTAGGCGGACGTGTAGTGGGATTTGTGGCTTGGAACGCTCTTTCCTTAACAGCCAAATTTGGCTCCATTCTGATCGAAGAACAAGGATGGCCTTCTATTCCAGTCCTCCCAGTCTGAATCGACCCTGGTGGGTGCCTCCCGAGCTGTTCACCCAGATATCGGGAGGTAACTCAGCCCATATAGCAGCGCTTGCGAACCTACGGTATGGGTGCCAAAGCTGCCTCTCGGAGCTCTTTCTGTGGGCACCCGGCATTGCCCCTTCAAAGCTACCTGTATTCAGGTTAAATTGCTGTATTGTCACTTTGCGAAAAATGAATGGGTTTTGAATCGCAGCTTGGGCACTCAGTCTCTAAAAGGTTCGCCATCACTGCAATTGAGGTACCGCCATTAAACTTACATACCCTTTGTGGTGTTGCAAAGTCTGCCCCTAAGGCTGTTCCTCTTCAGAAAGGCTGTGGAGCAGGGCCGGGGGATGTGTAGCTTCTCAGATGTTGGGGTGCAGCTCGAGGCTTCATAATCAGTAGTCGGGGTGGGTGGCATTTGCAGCTGTACATTGCCTGGAGAGCCATACATACTGCCACGTGCCACCCATTCGCTTTTTAGCTTACGGGCAGTTAACTGGACCAGGAGTGGGAGGTGCTTCTGTTGGACCTTTTAATAGTTTCAAGATTTTAAATTCTACCACTTGAGTTCTCTCTGTAAGTGAGTTTAAGGTGAGAGTTGGTCTGGAATCATAAGCCCAGAGTAGAGGATGTGACAGCCCTGAACATCTTGGAGCAGCAAGTGTGTCATATGCCAGCATTAATGGTTCTTAGCAGGGAAAAACAAACCCTTGCCCTTCCTCTCAATTTAATTCAAGGTACTTTCACGTCTGTTGAATGTGCACTTTTCATACGTGTACCCCGTGTTCCTTATCCCCTCTCCAAATCTGGGGTGTGGCGAATGGGATTTTCTCTATGTGCCTTTGTGCCACAAACCCTCCTTCTGCGAGTATATACTAGTTGGTCATTGTTGCATGGCTCCCCTCATTGTGGAGTAGAGAGAACCAAGGCATAATGAGGTATTTATTCTCTTTATAGGGCAATGGTTCTTGTTCCATTGGAATCCCCATTTTAAAGGATGAAGGTACTAGCTGTGGTGTGGGCTGATATGGAGTTGGGAGACCCCTTCATCCTCCCCCAGTTTCCCCAGAAGCCTTAGTCAGTATGGCCACTGGCAATGCATTCTGGGAATTGGTTCAGGATAGAGCACCACATTCTAGGTTGTAACAAGGGGAAGTGTTCTTTCTTTGCGGGGTGTTCCTGCATTTCAACAATGTATGTGTGTGTGTGTGGCAAAATCACCACACCTTTTAGCTGCTTTCCACGTCACCATCGTTGTGTGTGTGTGTGTGTGTGTATGTTTATTTCTCTGTTCATGGAGCAATTCCCTCCTCGTCTCAATTTATAGAGGCCTATGGGAAAACATGTTTGTGTGGATGGATTGGGTTTAACCCCCGAGGTTGTTGTCCCCTCTCTCTCTCCCAACAGGGCGCCTGAGTGTGCCCCTTTGAAGAGCAAGATGATTTATGCCAGTTCTAAGGATGCCATGAAGAAGAAACTTCCAGGTGAGAGGAGTCGTCCTTGGGGTTTCATATGTACTGGGGTGGAAAGAAGCGAATCGGTGCTGGAACGTTTTCATCCCATGCCTCACCTTGGAGGTTGGAATGCTGCACCCGGGAAGTGTGATGCACTCAGCCACTGAGCAAGATACCTGGGATTAGGAGGCCGGGTCTTCAGGGCCTTATTAAGAATACACCCTCAGCTTCATCAGCAGGACTGGACGGACAGTGTGATGTGAGGTCTCGAACTCCTTGGTTCTGTATCTTGCCGAAGGCTTTGCCTTCTGCTCACCCGTAGCATTCATGTTCTCAGACACACAGGATTGGAAGGGAGCAATCCCACCGCCCCAATGAGTTGGCTTCCTCTCAGCTGCATTCACACTTTCCTTTCTCCCTTCCGCCCCAAAGGGGGGGTCTCTCAGGTCAACCTTTCCTAGCATGGTGTCTTCCAGCTGTTTGGAGCGACAAAGACCATGGACTTCAGCCACCTGCTGTGCTGCGGGACTGTGGCCCAGAGCATCTGGGTGGCACCAGTGTGCTGACGCCTGCTCTAGTAGACCGGCTGAATGGATATCACAATACCATTGGGACCGGAGCCAGTTCTGATGCGCTGCCCCCTTGATTTCAGCGGGACCTACACCTGACCTACTTTCTCTGGATCCCTTTTGTGCAGCCTGTGTGTTGCTTCCTACCCAGAATCCTTTGTGACCAAGCTTGATGCTCACCTGCCTCCCCTCCCTACCCAGCAGTCGGCCAAGCCTTTCGGTCCCACAAGCACAATGTCACTTGCTTTTCCCTACCCGTTATCACTCACTGTCAGCATACTGCTGTGGCCAAGTTGATCTTGCACCTATCCAGGTTGCAACTAAATGGACAAAATGTCTTCGGATGCTGCAGATTGTCGTAGTGGGTTGTGGCCGTCCCCATTTACGGTGACATCATTTTCCATCTTGCCTGGACTTTTAGCTCTAGTGCCAGAAAATAGTGCCACCAAGCATTCCTTGCAGGAAATTTGCTGTGGCTGAAAGCATGTTAGAGAGCAAAAATAAAACTTGCATTGACTATTATCTAAAATGCATTTATCAGATTCGTTTAGGAAAATATGCACATAGATTTTGTTTTCCCTTTATTTATTTTTCTTCCCGTTTTGAAGTTTTTCTTGTTGAAATAAAGATGTTGAGCTCAAAAGATGCAACGCCCTGGGTGTTCTTAGATTACAGCTTCCAGAAATCCTGGCCATCAAAGTCAGTGGTGAAGGCTTCTGGGAGTTTTAGTCCAAGAGCATCTAGGGACCCCAAGGTTGGGCACCCCTGGGTTAAAAAGATGGATCGCTTCCACCAGTCTCTGTGGAAGGAGTGGGGTGGTTCCCCTACCTGCGGGACGGGCGCTGAGGAGAAATTGACTATTTGCCGTTGTTACTCACACACACACACACACACACACCCTTTTCAATCTTTTTGCTCTTCCAGGGATCAAGCACGAGGTGCAAGCAAACTGCTACGAGGAAGTGAAGGATCGCTGCACCTTGGCAGAGAAATTAGGCGGCAGTTGCGTCATCAGCTTGGAGGGCAAGCCCTTGTGAGCGGCCCCCCCTCCGCCGACCTTCCCCCTGTCGTGCCAGCGTCTCCTGAGCTTCCATGTTTAATGGCCCTGTGCTACCATTTTGGGGTTGGGTGGGTGGGTGGGACGTGGGGCGGGTTCTCCTTTTTAGTTACGTTCCGGTTTTCTGCCTTCTCATCCATAACCCCCCCCTTCTCACCCCCCCCTCCCCAGTGCTCCCCTCCTGTTTCAAAGTAAAAGGACAGCTGCCCCCAACATTGCGGCTGCTGTTGAAACTTGCCAAACCAGCTACAGCTCCTTGATTCCCTTGTCCATGCCCAGCTGTTGAGGCAACATTCCTTGGTGGGGGGGGCACTCTTTGGCTGCCCCCTTTACCCTCTGGGACCATCTTTTTCCTCCATTCCAGCTGTGGGACCACTCCTGAGCTGGGCTCCACTCCTGGCCGCGGCTTGGGGGAGGGTGTTGTAAGGCAGGGCCCCCCTCATTCCAGAATCGCAGCCCCATCCTGCCCCTGTGTGTAAATTTTTTTTATTGCTCTCTCTTTCTCTCCGTATGTGTGTTTTGGGAAAACAATGTGGAATGGCAGCTGCGTTCCCAGCCTTCCCCTTTCCCCTCCCGAGAAACTGCTCCCCTCCTTACTGCCATAGTGGCTTTGTGCTTGTCCGTAGTACTGTGTATAAATGAGATATTGTGGAGATAGTTGCACCCATCTCAGTGTTGGGGGTGGAATTAACAAAAAAAAATAATAATGGAAGCACCACCAATTAATTACCTTCAATAAAAAAAAATTTAATGCTACTGTTGATGTGTCATTCTTTTTTCCCATCCGAGTTGGAGGGGAGGTTGGATCAGATACAGAATGTAAGGCTGTGTATAACCAGGTGGTGAAGAATTCTTGGCTTGGCCTTCCCCAAAAGAGTGGATTGCTCAACTGGATTGAATTAAGTTGCTGCCTTGAATCAAGAGGTTTCCCCCTTATCATTTTGGGAGTGGCAGGAGGAGGAGGAGATTGGAGATAAATGAGATGTTTGCAGGGCCTTCCTTTTTTTAGCCAACAAATTCCTCATGTATACATTGTGCCTCTTGTGCAATAGCTCTTCAAATGCCATTGTGAGTTGGTTTGAGTCCGAACACTATACTCTGTAATCTTCATAATTTTGGCAGTTCTTGGGTTAATGTGTTTTCTTGCCTGAAATGGTGAGTGGAAAATAAATGTTTCCAGTTTGCAGAGGTTTGCTGCTGGATTTTATTCTCTCCCCCCCCCCTACACACACACACCACCCTCCTGGGTGTTTTGCCACGGACCCTGTTGCCTCAAGGCTGCCACACATGAGTAAGATTGTGTGTTTGTGTTTGTGCTTGGCCCCAAAAGTGTCACTCATGGATTGCCTTTAATGGGGAGACATTATGCTTCACAATTTGTCCTGTGCGTCTTGCCTCATTGCTAAACGTCGTTAATACCTAACAAGCGCCGCTGGGGTGGAAAAAATGAGCAATAGTTAACCCTGCTTTCCTGTACAGTAACCTAAATGTCTTTGCGCTTTCGAGTTGTGCCTGATGGAAGTTTTCAGTCATGTTCTCTCGGCACCAAGGATGATTCAAGCTAGGCACTTCCTTATTTGTCAAGGACTGGCAAGCGCTTTTTGAAACAGGCGGGTGCCTGGACTTTGATCATCCTGCGGTGGTATGTTTGTGGCGCAGTCGTAGCAAAGAAGCTTTGCACCTTTGTTTAAACACGATGCTGAGACGCTGACACCAGCAGGGCGCTACCTGTAATCCTGCCGGTGCAGAAACAGGGGTACCCTTTGGACTACAGGCCTCGTTCATAATCACGGCCTGATGAGAGTTGTCACTGACAAAACCTCTTAAGATTCTTTTCAACCGCATGATTCTAACAGCAACGGGGTTTTTTTTGGGTGGGGGGCTTGTATATCCTGCTGGATCACACGCCTGACAATTTCTAGTCCTTAGTATTCACATTCTCTGGCAGGCAGAGGTCACTCACTGCGGGAACGCTTTCAGTGGAGTGAGCTGTGGTTGAGCTTGGGAAGAGTTATCCCAGCAGACAAATGCTCCCCTTGATAGATGCTGAGCTGCTGCTAAGCTTTCTAGGTCAAATAAAGCTGGAGATATAAAAACGAATGGCAGCGAATGATGATGCTGCATGCAGAAAGTCTCCAATTTTCTTCTCCATCATCTCTGGTTATAGGGACGACGTGATGCCAAACAAACCTGGCCAGAAACCGTAGGGAGCTCCTCATTAAGGGAACGAAGTGGACCCATAAACTTGGATGTCAAAATTAGGGAATGAGGTGCCATTATTGGATGACTTTGGCCTGGCTAAAAGGATACTGCGTGAATTGGGCTAATGATGAAGTCCTCAGGGTTGCCTTTGTTAGAAGCCTCTTGTTGGCTTCCACATCTGCTCAGTTCTTTGCTGTCTTCATGGGCTAGACCATGGAGCGTGGTCCAGTCTTCTGGCCTGGAAAAATTGGTGCACCTTTGGTCCACCACCTGTGATCTGTCTGCCTTCCCATTCCCATTGCCCTCATCCCTTTCTTACCAGGAGTGCCAAGTAGCAGCCACTGCCTCGTTTTTAAGTTCACAACTCCTCTATGAGGTAGGCCAGGCTAAGAATTACTGACTTGCCAAGTAGAGGTTTGAGTTTATCATCCATTTACATACAGTGTATCACACACGTGAGTACACCCTCTCACATTTCAATAATATTTTAGTCTATCTTTTCCTGTGGCAACACTGAAGAAATGACACTTGGCTACAATGTAAAGCATTGAGCATACAGCTTGTATAACAGTAAATGTGCTGTCCCTGCCAAACAACGCAGCACACAGCCATTGATGATGATGTACTGCATGCATTTAAATATTTCAGACCTGCCAAGGGATCCGATAAAAAGACCTTCAAAGAAACTACAACCACGCAAGATTTTGAACAGTTTACAACACTGCAAAGGTGGGTACGTGTGTGTTGGTTTTTAAGCCCAATTTGAACAACTCAAGTTGGGTTACCATCAACCCCAGCCCTCGCATCACTGCTGCTGCTGCTGCTGCCAAGATAAAAACCTGTCTTGGACTGCTTCCTGTGGTGCAAAACCAGACTTGTGCCTGCGAGATCGCTCCTTGGGTGTGGCTGGCCCAGTCACCTGGGCTCCGCCAGAAGGGACCAAAGTCCAGGGCGGGGCTCTCGGTCTTGGATTGAAGTCATGCGGCCTCTGGATTGAGTCACCTTGGCGCTGCCTCACCTCTTCCACCGCCCAACCAACGGCACAAGAGGCCTCAGCTGGGGTGGTGGTGGTGGTTGGATAGGCAGAAAGAGACCGATTCGCAGGCCCACCGCCTGCCCAAGTTAAACCAAGAGCTCCCGAGATCAGCTCTTCATCCATTAGACTTGCATTCCTCCAACGTCACCCGTGCAGTCTCCACGCTTGTTCTTGTTTTGTTTGTTGAATTATTTGCACGCCGCCCACAGTGGCCTTCTTGCTGGACGGTGCGGTATAGAAGTCTAGTAAATAATAATAATAAATCACTTGCTACATGCTCAGAGGCACTCTTTGTTTGGTGCAGAAAGTCTTCGCAAGATTCGGAATATCCAGACCCTCTTTCCTTCTTAAACACAGCTCGCTTCCCAAGGGGCATGTGGAAAGATTTTGATTCCCCCCGCCCTCCGTCCCTGGCCCACCCCACCCTCCGGGCTGAGCTCTAAAATGAATATTTTTGTGGTTAAGGAATTGCAACCTTTTCTTTGGGTTGCTGCTGCTGCTGCTGATGCACACATTTCTTTGTTCTCGGTTGCTGAGCGCAGAAGGCAGTGCCGGCTTTCCCAACTGAGTCATGGTGGAGGCTGTGACTTAAGTCTCTTCTCATGAGGAGGAGGAGGAGGAGGGGGTGTGTGGATGTGTTTTTAAAAGGGTTCCTGAGCACCTGCAGAGTTTCTGCGGCACCAGATGAGTTCCCCGCATAAAAGGACAATCTCAGCCCTTTTTTTCGCTAGGAGGCTCTGCCTTCTTGGAGGGCTACAACCCAATAAGTTCCACGGGTGCAGCTGCCTCAGCCTGTGACCACACCAAGAACAAAGCGTCTTCTTGGGCTGTCTTGACATATCTGACACATTTCCAAATGCCTACAGGACTATGTTTAGAAACGGGGGTGGGATGGGAAATGGATGGGGTTGGGTGTTTTTGGTAAAAAAAGAAAAAGAAGGTCAGATTAATCCCACCTTCGAAAGGATATACTTGCAGAACTAGTACTGAACGAGCCACTGTCTTCCTCCCAGTGATAACTGGCCCAGCAAAACTTGATTGGAAAATAAGAAATTGTTTGAACTTGAAAGAGCAACCTGAAAGAAAAAGACAAAAAGTCACATCACTGTTTTTAAAAATTGGGTTCTGCTGGCCTCTGCCGGCCACAGCCTGACATTGTCAGCCTTTTAAAAACAGGCATGAAAGGCCGTTTTTTCAATACTTGTGAATCCGCGGGAGCTGAGGATGCAGATCGAAACGAACCCACAAAACCTTCCAAAACAAGCCAGCACTCCCCCTCCTCAATTTCTTTCAGGTCATTTGAGATAGTCATGAAAAGAAGGAAGGAACAGGCTGAAAGGAGATGCCAGCCATTTAAAGAACGAGTCCAGCTGGTTCAAGTCGATGTCTTTACAAATCGGCTCCATCCAAATCTCGCCCTGACTGCTGAACATTTCCACAACTGCGCGATGTCCTGGTCGGACTGGATTATGTGTCCAACCAGGGTTCTCCTCCCTAAAAATCTACAAAAACTCCCTGGGTGACCCTGGACCAGTCTTCCATTTCCTCACAGGGCTTTTTGAGCCTTTGGTGAAGAAGACGGAGGATACGAATCGGCCTCTCAACCTGCAGAAATGGAAAGTCCACTTGGGGCAATTTATGCATAAACTGACCAAAGGTTCTCTAGTTACAAAAGGAATGTGAAAGATGCCATTTTTTTTCCCTTTAAAAGGTAACTGTTTTGATGAAGCCCCTCAATCACGGATGAGTCAGTTTTTCCACCAGAAGCTTCTGTTTCGCTCGGTGCCTTTCTCAGGCCAAGCGGTTTCTACGGGTACGAGGAAGACGAGGTGGTACAGATCTTTAAAGGGTCCCACAGGGCTGGCCCTATCGTGAGGCAGGGTGAGGTGGCCACACCAAACAGCAAACTTTAGGAGGGGATGACAGGACACAATATTATTACTTATTTCCTTCGCTATTGTTGTGTATTTATTTGTAGAGGGGAATAAGGGGAGCTGCTAGTAGAATTGTTTTGCCCTCCCTTGCTAAAATCATTTATTTGACTATAGCTACCGTAGAATCATAGAATCATAGAGTTGGAAGAGACCTCAAGGGCCATCTAGTCCAACCCCCCTGCCATGCAGGAACCTCCATCACAGGACTCCTGACAGATGGCCATCCAGCCTCGACTTGCCGGTTCTATAAATGAATAAATCAATACTATTAATCCTCCCCACCAGACCTGTAACATGCATTTTCCAAATTACCTAATTATTGGTCCGGTATCAATCCTCATTTTTTGTTAGTCTGCACCACTACTGCCCATTTCCCTGCCTCTCCTTGTCCAGATTTATGAACCTTTTTCTTCAGGGGCAGAGAAGAAATTTTGTACTAAAAAGTGTGGCACAGGTGTTCATTCTTAAAATCTCGTGTCTACTGGCTCGTGCTCTGTAGGCCAGCTTATCAACATATTTCCTTGCTGTCGAGCGTGCGCACTGAAGTAGAGGTGCTATTATGGGTCAATATAAATTTCCATATCAATATGGATCAATATAAATAAATCAATATAAATTTCTATCAGGAGAGGTCTTTTGTAGAGCTAATGGCTCTTTGTTGCCCAACAGAGCCCACACACTTTACAGTAAGGCTGGGAAACCTCTAAAGTACCAGAGACCAGACACATGCATTCTCAAAGCCCACATCCAGCGTTGAACTCAGAGGGTTACACCTGCTTCCGTGGCCAAGATATGGGGCACTCGATTTGGGGTATAGGAATACTGGGGAGGCTTAGGCACAGCAGAATGCTTTCCACCCTTGCTGAACAGCAAGCCACAGATATTGTAAGAACAGAGACCAAACTGCGAGGGATTGGGGATATTTATTACTAAATTTTATACAGTATTGATGTTTCTCTCCTGCCTTTTTTTCCAGGGGATGGACTCGAGGTGGGAGGCAATGGTCCTTCTTAAATTGCATATGTTTAAAATTGCGATTAAAATGCCTATGTGGGAATGCAATTAAACATAAACAATGTGAAAGCGTTGCTAGTTTAACAAATCTGAAACACATGCTAATGAAAAACAAATTGCCATTTGCCATACCCCCCCCCTCCGCTAAAATTCCAATCTGGCTAGGACATTCGCAGACGAAACGGAAAACGATTTTTTTTTTGCAAAAAAATCACGAAAAACAAAAACGAACCAAAACAGACCCCCTAAACGACAAATGAAACACCTTTTTTTTTTTTTTTTTGAGTCGGGCCCATCTCTAGTCCTGACTCCCTTATAAGAGGAAAGGAGCTGCCTGTGATGGAGCAAGAAGAGAAAATTGTACCTTGCCTTCTCTGTCTGCAGGGGGCGCCCTTTGCATTAAGTCAAACACTCCTGGAACGTCCCAAGGAACTGTGGAAAACTTTTTACAAGCTTCCAATTCATCATATCCAGTGATTTTAATAATAGTCTAGTGGTACTCTTAGGGCCACCTCCCAGGAGTTTCTCTCTTCTCAGATCCTCTTTCCTCTCTTTCTCCACCTTTTTTTTTCCAGCTGAAACTAAGGGTTGTCTTCCTGTTGGTTTTTCTCTCCCTCCCCAGGTCACATACCGTAAAGCTTAATTCATAGCACGGTATTAACCCAAAACTAATATTCCTTTATAGAGGCAGCCCTTTCCTTGGTACATCCCACACGGTGCTATCGTATCTGGGTAGAACTGTTGCCAGGGTGGCATTTTAAGTTGTAGCTTTCCTCTAATTGTGTGCCATCAAGTCCGTTCCGAGTTAAGGTGTCCTTTTTTTTTCCCAGGGTTTTCCATGTAGAGAAATTTTAAAAGGGTGTTTCCAGTTCCCAGGGGATGCCCTGGGACTATTGTGCAGCTTGCCCAAGGCCACCCAGGGAAAGCTCTACGTGCAGGCGACACAGCCTCTGCCTCCACCGCCGCCCGAAGAATCCTCTAAGCATGGAGCCCAAAGAGCTAGATAACCATCTCGATCTGCGTTTATTCGCCAAAGAATTCTGCAAACTCAGCTCGGCTGCTTGGCGAGAGAACGGCGCGAGAGGCCAGGCAACGCTCCTGGTCTGTAATGCCAAAAGACCACCTTTGCATCCCGTGCGCGGCCCGGCCTCCATCTGCCACATTCCCCATTTCACCACAAGACCACCCCCTAAGCAAAACAATAGCAAACCCATTAAGATTCCTGCCCCCCCCCAAAACAGGCATGTGCAGTGAGGATAAAGAGAGGAGAACAGAGGACAATGCAGAAAAAAATATAGAACGTCTGTATATCTGTGTAAGAGTCTGTGTTTGATATTCTCTCTCAGAGTGTTGCTGTCCTAGTTTATAAAGGGCAGCCTTAAATTTGGCTATCTTTATTTTGACTGTTGTGTTCTGCTCTGTTGCGTTGGAACAGACTTAGAATGACCCCAATAAGGTGTCTAAAGGTAGGTGAGTCTGGAAGCTGAGTCACAACCACTGGGCTTTTTTTCTTGTTAAGTCAAAAGGGTTCGTGACTCATCCATGTAGCTTCTTCAGTCCGAGGAAGCAGCTAATTGGATGAGCCGCGAAATGTGACAGCCTAACAAGAAAAGAAGTCCATTGGCCACGACTCGCCTTCCAGATAACCTCATCAGGATGACTGAGGATCTTCACTAACACCAGGCACTTCCAGCAAGGCAATCATTCCTTAACAGCCAGGACCCAGGGGGGGGGGGGGAGTGGATGATGGGAACTGTATCTCAAAACATGCAGCCATGAATAAAAGCTAAGCAACAAGCCAGTAAGCTAGAAGGTAGCTACGGACAGCTAACCAGTGCCATAATAATCACGAAAGGGGCTAAGGTGGGGGAATTACTTGGCATGCCATCCTTCAGGCGATTCTGCAGAGGAGGGGGTGTGGAGCCCCTAAGAAATGACAATGGGAACAACTTAATATGCATGAAAATATTAGCATTCATCAGGCATTCCTCAAAGGAGCCGTATCGCAGGACGATAGGAGGGGCAGAGCAAGATAAAGACGTCCAGATGGGAAATCTATGCATGAGCTCAGTTCGAAAGAAGTGCTGAAGTGTCATTTGCAAGATGGTGGGATGTGTGTGTGTGTGTGTGTGTGTGTGTGTGTGTGTGTGGAGGGGGAAACACCCTCTCTTGCAAACCAAGCACAGCTGGAGTGACTGGGAGTGGTCTGGGGTGGGTTGTATAAATACGTTCCCTGGGCCAAGGGAGCCACGGAGACACCAGTCCAAGGCGTTTTAATAAGGAATTGGGGGTTGGGTGGGGAGGGGAGGAGAGGAGAGAGAGAGGGGAGATCACAATGAAAAGAGGAGCGGGGGGAGAACAGGCATGGTGTTCCATTTAATTGCTTCAAGGCCCATGATGCTGCCGCGCTCCTTCCTTGTGCCCCCCCCATGGGCTCCCTTTGTCGTTTCCCACGCACAAGGAATTCCATTTATTTCCTCATCCAGTTGGAAGGGAGGGGATGGACCCACCATGGCAGCTCCCTTTTCCACATCTCTCTCTCAAATCCTCCCCACCCATCCCCCATACTTTGCCTTCCCCCCCCTCACAGTGCCGTGTACGCAGGGGCTCTGCTCCGTCTGAGGGAAGGGCACAGCCACAGCAGACAGGGCTGTGTGGGCATAGACTGGTATGGACATTTAGGGCAGCGGCATCAGGTAGAAGGAAAAAAAAAAGAGAGATAAACTGCACCCTTCTTCAATGATTTCTGCCCTTCAGATATCATTTCAACACCTTCTTCACCAAGGGTTGGTACCAGAGTGGAAGTAGCCTTTGAAAATAAAAAACCCAAACACTGATGCCCACAAAATATCTAGATAGAGATAGGTTAGCTTGAAGGAGGAAAACATCACCTCCTGACCTAGCCTGTAATAAATATATTCTAGAGGCCATTTTCCATTGAATGGAAGTGAGAGCTGGACTCTAAAGAAGGCAAATCGCCGCAGAATCAACGCTTTTGAGCTGTGGTGCTGGAGGAGAGTCTTGAGAGTCCCCTGGACTGCAAGGAGATCAAACTTATCCATCCTGAAAGAAATCAACCCCAAATGTTCACTGGAAGGACAGATTTTGAAGCTGAGGCTCCAGTACTTTGGCTACCTCATGAGGAGTCCTTGGAAAAAGTCCCTGATGTTGGGAAAGATAGAAGGCAAATAGAAAAGGGGACGGCAGAGAATGAGATGGTTGGACGGCATCATCGATGCAACCAATAGGGATTTGACCAAACGCCGGGAGGCAGTGGAAGATAGGAAGGCCTGGCGAGCTCTGGTCCATGGGGTCACAAAGAGGTGGACACAACTGAACAACAAGAACAACAAGAGGCCATTGATATACACACAGGCAGAGCTGTTGCCAATTTCTGAAAAGGTCCCTTTGCTAAGTTCTGCAAAACACCTACACGGGGGGAACCAATGGCTAAGAGGCTCATGAGAAGCATTTCTGCATAGCATCTATGCACCATGCAGTGCAGGTAAACAGGCAAATGTAGTTCAACGTTCAGTGAATATGTAGCGCAGATGCCCCTGTGGCACCGCCTGCAGACTGTGGGGGGGCAGGGGGCATCTTTTCCACCACCAGCAGTCCCAGATGGCCTGGTCATGAAATGCCATCCTGTATTTTCTCCAGTGATACTAGATGGGGCATGTTAGAAATTGGGGCCAATTTTGGGGGTGGGGGGGTTTCTCTCTCTATACCTCCACCCACATGGATTGAATCTGGGAAATGAGGGATGAACCGGGCTTGCACTTTTTTTTCCCTTCCTCCTCCTGGCCTCCCTAACTCCCCCCTCACTTGGGTGGCAAGGGCTCAATTCGAAGCCTTAGAAGGAAAAGGGCGGGGAGTAGAAGTGGGGGGGGGGGAGAGAGAGAGATCGGAGCCTCTCCTCCCCGCCCGCCCCCCTTTTTTCATCCCACCCCGTCCTGGGAAGGGAAAGGGATGGGGCCCTCTTCGCCTGTCAGAAGGCGACCGACCGCAGCGACCACGATGATGCCGCCGGGCCTGAGTCCGCCGCTGCCGCTGCTGCTGTTGCTGTTGCTCCTTCTCCCGGCTTGGCCCCTCCTGGGCGCCCCCCCGCCGTCGGAGCCGCCCGCCGCCGTCTGCGGGCCCGAGGGGGGCTGCTACGCCGTCTACTTCCAGCGCCGGAGCTTCCTGGAGGCTTGGCGAGGGTGCCGGGAGCTGGGGGGCAACCTGGCCACCCTCAAGCGCCCCGAGGAGGCGGCCCAGGTGAGCCAGCTGCTCCGGAGCAGCCCAGCCGTCGGTGGCGGCGTGGGCGCGGGCGCCGTGGGCGATCCGCAGCCCCGACGGCTCTTCTGGATCGGGCTGCAGCGGCAGCCGCGGCAATGCTACCCGCAGCGGCCGTTGCGGGGCTTCACCTGGACCACCGGCGACCAGGACACGTCCTACACCAACTGGGCCATCCGCCCGGACAGCAGCAGCGGCAGCATCGGTTGCCCGTTGGCGCCGCGCTGCGTGGTGCTGGACGAGCGGGACTTGCAGTGGCTGGAGGGCTCGTGCACCGTCCCCGTCGACGGCTACCTCTGCCGCTTCGCCTTCCGAGGGATGTGCCCGGGCTTGGCCCAAAGGGAACCCGCAAACGCCGCCGCCGCCGTCAGCTACACCACCCCCTTCGGGCCCGCCGACGGCAGCCTCCTCTACCTGCCCTTTGGCACCGTGGCGGCCGTGGCGTGCCGTCGGGGCAGCAGCAGCGGCGGCGGGGCAGTCTCGGTGCTGTGCCTGCAGACGGAAAGCGGCGGCTTTGGCTGGTCGAAGGAGCCCCCCCTCTGCCCGGAGTCGTCCTCGTCGTCGTCGTCGTCGGCTTCTTACCCGCCCAGCGGTTGCGAGGGGGACAACGGGGGCTGCCAGCAGCTCTGCCTGGACGAAGGCGGCTCGGGCTACTCCTGCGAGTGCCACGCCGGCTACTCCCTCCTGCCCGACGGCCACTCCTGCGCCGCGGCCAGCAACGCCTGCCAGGACGAGCCGTGCCAGTTCGGCTGCGTGCCCCTCAAGGAAGGCGAGGGCGAGGAAGGGGCCTCCGCTGGCTACCAGTGTCAGTGCCCGCCCGGCTACGAGCTGGCCCCCGACGGCCACCACTGCCAGGACCTGGACGAGTGCGCCGAGGCGCCCTGCGAGCACCAGTGCGAAAACACCGAGGGCTCCTACCTGTGCCGTTGCCACCTGGGCTTCAGCCCCTCCGAGGAGGAGCCCGGCCAGTGCGCCGACACGGACGAGTGCCAGTTCCCCGGCGTCTGCCAGCAGATGTGTGTCAACTACGTGGGCGGCTTCGAGTGTTACTGCACCGAAGGCTACGAGCTCGACACCGACGGCATCAGCTGCGTCCTGCTGGTGGCCCAGTTGCCGCCGCTGGCCACCGCCGAAAGCTACCGGGGAGGCCACCTCCAACCCTATGAGAGCGGCCACGGGTGGCCCCTGCGCCAGGATCTTGACCCCCACCACCACCTGGGGGACGGGTCCGCCCTCACCCACCACCATATCCCGGTTTTCCAAGACATCAGGCTTGGCTCTCCGGAGTTCGAGCCCCCCTCCTCCTTTATCCCAGATCCCCGGGTGGTGCCTCGCATGGTCCCTGATGCGGAGACCCCAAAGGTTAGCCCGACCCCCCAGGACACAGGCCGCCTTGGGATGCCTCACAGTCCTGGCCTCCTAGATCTCACGGAGACCCCCGATCCTACCTCTGCGGCTACCATGTCGCCCCCTCCTCCTGCCAGGGGATTTTCACCCTCCACCCCTACTAATGACCTCCGAGACCTCCCTGGCTCTCCCTCTGGCCCAAGAGATCCCCGGACCCCTGCTCCCACCACGGCCCAGCCTGCACCCCCACAGCACCTGACCAGTTCCCCCGACAGGAGTGGTGGCGAGGCTGCGGTCTGGGGCGTCAGGGCACCACCCCCGGTTTTCACGACTACGAGCCCGATTCTAGGAGAGGAGGACGGGCAGCGGAAGAGAGATGACCGCTGGCTCCTGGTGGCCTTGCTGGTGCCCATCTGCGTCTTCCTCGTCATCATGCTGGCCCTGGGCATTGTGTACTGCACCCGCTGCGGGGCCCAGGCCAAGGCGCGCAGCGTCACCCAGTGCTACCGCTGGGTGATCAGCTCGGCGGGCAAGGGAGCTGCGCCACCGCCCAGGCCGTGCCAAGCGGCCACGTGCCGAACCAGCGTCTGAGCCGCCGCTTGCCACAGCTGGCTCGGCTGTGTGCCCGGCTGTGTCCCCCCCCCCCGCCGGGGGGCCTGGCTGGGGCATCAGACACAGCTACTTGGCAGGAAGAACCAAAGAGGCAGGACCATTTGTCTTCCCCCACCCCCACCCCCATCCCGTGGGGATGGAAATGCCACGGGACAATCATCCTGTACTTGAGGACTCCCCTTGACCACCGTCCAGCCACGGGGGCCCTCTTCCTTTGCTGGGGACAGGGCCCCCTGGCCTGCTTGGACCAAGAGACGGTTTTGCAAGGCCAAGATGCAGGAAATCTCCTTGCTTGGTGGGATGCAGGCCTGGGACCCGTTTGCCTAGGGAAGGCCAGGAGGGTGCTGTTTTCACAAACGTGCGTGCCGGATCCATCCCATTCATTCTTTTGACAGACTGGAAATGGCATTCTCTTGCCTTTCGGGGATGGCTGCCCCCCCTCCTCCCAGAGGCTGTCCAGAACTAAGCCTGGGACCTTCTGTGTGTGCCGGGAGGAGGCTTGAATGCCGAGTGACGACGGACGGCCCTTCCCTTGAAAGAAAGGGGCGTTAATTTCCCAGTCCTCATGAGGGGCTGATGTCAACAGGTCAGACTCTTGGACCATGCATGTTGTTGGCGGTCTCCCACACGGATTGGCAGCGGGACTTCGGGCAGTAACACCCCCTCCCTTGAGTCGCCGCCACTTACTGAACATCAGAAATTTTGCTTCTCTCCTCTGAGGGTGGCACAGATTGATATGGGGGGGGGGTTGGCGGCGGCTCCTGTTGTACCCCTGGATGCCTGGCTTTGGTGGTCTGGGGTGTTTGAGGGGGATGCTGGGTCCTGGACTGCTGGCAGCCAAGTGGGACAGGCAGCCCTTTGCGCTATGTGCGTCTTGTGCAGATGTCAGCTGGCGAGCAGGGGACAGCTGGAAAGGAGGATCCACCCAGCCATGTGTGTGTGTGTGTGTGTGTGTCAGCTCGCACCCTTCCTTGTCCAGCTGGCCGGCGGAGGTGGAGGGGCGCCGGCAGCGCAGGAGGGACCACCCGACAGCTGTTCTCCTGGACGCCCTCATTCGCCCCTTCTTGAGCCGTGTCCTCCTTGGTGGTGGGCACGGCGTGTGATGGAGGCGGAATGGGGAGAGGGAGAGGGTCCTGATCCATGCCACAAAAAGAGGCACTCCTTTTGCTTCTCTGAAAAATAGCAGCCAGCTTGGAGCACAGTTGTGGGAAAGGGGGGGGAGGGGAAGGGATCCCTTCTGGAGGGCAGATGTTTCTCTTTTGCCAGGCTGTGGTGGGGCCAGAGTGGGTGTCCATTTCTGCAAAGAGGTGAAGGAAGGGGCAGAAGGGAGAGGAGGGGGGGGGAATCATGCAGAGCCAGCCTGTGGAAGAAACATCCGTGATCGCCGATGTACTTTTCTTTTTTGTTGGAAGGGGATTCTTTCCCCCCTTTGTACGTGTTTTTGCAATAAAAGGGAATGGCGCCTCTTCCTGGTTGGAATGAGAACAGCATCTTGTAAGCACAATAAGGGTGAAGGTGGGAGAGGAAATTGTGTGTGTGTGTGTGTGTGTGTGTGTGCACGCGAGAGGAAATATCACATTTTAAAAAAAGAGAATGAAACCTTGCTGCTATTTCCCAGCCGTGGTCTCTCCGGCGCACAAAAATTAAGAAGGGGAAAGTGAGTTGGGTTCATCGCTGACCCCAACCAATTTGCCGCCTGAGGTCAAGCAACTCAACCCACCCAAGTCAAGGTGCATTTGATTACATCAGAACTGGACGTGTTACTTTGCAAATGTGGGAGAGAGGCCCCCAAGTGCTTCTCCCTCTTCCTGGCCGTTGAGGGGGAAGACAGCATCAACAGCCACAGATTAGACAACTCACGGGTTAGTATTCTTTCCTGCCGCCTTCACCTTTGATGCCTGAAGCTCCACCTGGCATGCTGATGGGGCTCCCTGGGGCTTTCATCCCTCCCTCCTCCATGATTGTGGAACAGCTGCTGCTGGGAGAGGTGAAGAAATGGTATTTGCACTCTTTGCTAGCCCTTAGACCCTCCCTGAGGACTAGCCAGATGAATAATCGTGATTAGAGATGGGCACGAATCAAAAAAATGGCATTTCGTTTGTCATTTGTCGTTTGGGGGAGTCCGTTTCGGTTTGTTTCCATTTTTCGTGAATTTTTGCAAAAAAATCATTTTCGTTTTCGTTCGTTTCGTTACCATTTCGTTACCATTTATTTCAATTTTTTGTGATTTTTTTAAAAGGATTTTAAGCAATACACTCATATTGCAGTAACGGAAACGAAACGCACGACAAAATTTCTGGTGTTTCTGTTCGTTTCCTTTCATTTTGGAGACAAAATTCGTTTGTCGTTTCGTTAGCTAACGAAATGAAAAAACGGAAACGGAAACGGAAAATTGTTCGTTTCATGCCCATCTCTAATCGTGATCATGGAGAGCAGAAGACTTAACATTTTTCATTTCTGCTCTGGAGTGGAAGAAGCCTTTTTCTGGGGCAGAAAAAATATATATGAGCAGAGGCGGGGGGTGGGGGAGAGGCTTGGATTGGAGGGTGCCAAGGAAGGGAAAGGGGGCTGTAGCAAGTTGCATGGGGAAAGGCCATTTAGTACAATCAGAAAGAAATATGGGGTGAGAGGGCGTAGATTGTGGAGGGAGAGTCGAGGAGGGGGATGTCGAAGTGTTCCTTGCGGTAATGACCAAGGCTTGGTACCAGCCCCAAGAGGGTGGGAATGTTTGTGATTCTTGGTCAGTCCCTATAATTTCAAGATAATTACAGAACTGGGTTCCTAGAAACTTCAGCCACTGGTGCACCAACCTCTCCCCGCAACCCCCATCCAGAACCGTTGCCCTGACTGTAGCCCTCGAGCTAAAAGGATGCTGGCGCTGTACCCTTCTGGAGGTCACGACTAGAGATGGTCACGAAATGAGCGATTTTTCGTTTTCATTTTCGTTTTTTTGTTTTGTTACGTAACGAAACGAAAAACGAATTTTGACTCCAAAATGAAACGAAACGACCCGAAACACGAAAAATTTTGTCGACCGCTTCGTTTTCGTGACGGCAAATACAGTGAATTGTGTTAAAGGGTAACAAAACAGCAATTTTTCGTTTTCGTTTTCGTTTTTCAGGTCGTTACATAACGAAACGAAAACGATTTTTTTTTTGCAAAAAACCTCACGAAAACGGAAACAAACCGAAACGGACCCCTAAACGACCAAACGACAAACGAAACACCATTTTTTTGAGTCGTCCCCATCTCTAGTCACGACTGACATCCTAAACCCACTGCAGGATTGGGCATGAGAAGGCGAATTACCGCGTGTCTCCAAAACATGGAAAAGAACCCTGGGTTTGGTGAGGGTCTGCTTCCGTTTTGCACATTTTTTGAGAGGAGTAGTCCCTTTAAAGGGACAGTGCAGGCGAAAATGGGCTTCTCCGTAGCCCGCTGATAGGTTAAACGCCTGAGCAGCTGAGACTCTCCCCCACCCCCACTGCTTAGAAACATACACTCTGCATATGCCTAGAGGCAGCCTTTTCTGCATGCCTGTTCCAGAGCCTCCCGAGTGCGCGCGAGGGCTCAACTGGGCCCCAAACCCCCAACCCAGACCATTGAAGGGCTAAGCATGGAGTGGGGTGGGTGGGTGGGTGGGTTTTGCACAGCGCTCAAGCAAAAGTCACTGCACCCCCCCACACACTAGAATATGACAATTAGAGATGGGCACGAATAAAAAAAAATGGCATTTCATTTGTCGTTTGTCGTTTGGAGGGTCCGTTTCAGTTCGTTTCCGTTTTTCGCGAATTTTTGCAAAAAAATCGTTTTCGTTTTCGTTTGTTTCGTTGCCATTTCATTACCATTTATTTCATTTTTTGGTGGTTTTTAAAAAGGATTTTAAGCAATTCACTCGTATTGCAGTAACGGAAACGAAACGCAGGACAAAATTCCCGGTGTTTCTGTTCGTTTCGTTTCATTTTTGAGACAAAATTCGTCTCAAAAAAACGGAAACGGAAAATTGTTCGTTTCGTGCCCATCTCTAATGACAATAGCTCTCCCTGCTTTGTTCTCCCAAATTGGGGGGGCCCAACATGACTCAGCCTGACTCCACTCTGGCTCTGGTTTGGATCCATGGGTGTGGTAGCCTTCTGCTGGGTGGAGGAGGGGGGGAAGGCTAGGGGGCATATCCCCACATATTAACCCTTTCCAGCTCGTGGAGGAGAAGACCCAAGGCCATCATGGGGGAATGGGAGGGTTTTCTGGCTATTAGAAGAATTAGGGGTGACCGATGACCTTTTGATGGTTAGGGGAGAGAGATGCAGCGCCCCACATTCCTGCCTTCAATCTCTGACCCACATTTTTGCATTTCTGGCATATGTTTGCATTGGTTGCAGACCGGCCGACCCCCGCCTTCCTAGGGGAATTAAAAACTGGAGCAAAGACTGTTTTGGGGGGGGCAGGGTGGGGGGTGGTGTGGATCTTGGACAAGAGCTTTCCGTTCTCCCTTTTTTTCCCCACACGGGGCAGCTTGGCTCCACAGATCCTGGCACGGAGAAGGTTAATCCCAGCCTTTGGAATTTGTGCTTTCTGGCAGAGTTTAATAGGAAACAGATGGGTCTGCAAATTCCTGGACGGGTTGGACCACCCTCTTCCCAATCAAGCCCCCTCTTCCCTTTCAGTTCAACACACTCCCCCCCCCCCAAAAAAAAAGCATACTTCAAGCTCAGCATTTACAAGGCCAAATGAGCTGTCCTCCCACATTTCTCTGTTCTCCCAAGATGTTCTGATACGGTACAATGGGCTGGAATCCAACAGGTAGGGTTTTTTTTTTTTTTGGTGGTCCTGTTATGGCATCTTCCTATGGGATGGTGGCAGGCTCTCCCAGACACTGCCTGTACAGAGAGGTGATCCAAGGAAGGTTGAACCCCCGGTACGGGTGGAGTGGGGCACTGTACTGGCTTTCCAAGGGAGGGCAGATAGAGAGACCCTTGCAAAGTGTTCTGCTTATATACCGCCCCATACTACTACCAGTAGTCTCTGGGCGGTTTACAATTTTTAATTACAGTGTGCAGGCTACACATTGCCCCCCCCCAGCAAGCTGGGTACTCATTTTACTGACCTCCGAAGGATGGAAGGCTGAGTGAACCTTGAGCCTGCTACCGGGGATTGAACCCAGGTCGTGAGCACAGTTTTTCCTGCAGTACAGGCATTTAACCACTGCGCCACGAGGCTCCTACTGATAATACTGATTCTGCAACCGAGATACAGTATTTCAAAGGCAGCAGTGAAAAAAATGTTGTATTAGAACCAACCCAAATGTTTACCAAACAGTGCGTGACATTCCACACTCTACAGGACTAGGATCTGATCTGAGGCTTAGGGAAGGGTGCTGACCAGGCTTCATCCCATATCTAGGAACTGAGAATTGAAAAGTCTCAGAAGAGAGACCAAGGAGTGATTACAGTAATGGCTGTTGGGTTCTGAGTGCACCGCCTTCCCTCCCTCCCTCCCACCCTCCTCTGGATTTTCCTTATTTTTTAATTTTTTAATTTTAGAGTATTTTTACCCCACCTTTCTCCTTGGAAAAGGACCCAAGGCAGCTTACAGCAATGAGGGACAATATGCAGTCCAGTACAATTAAGACATGTTCAAGTATTTGAGAACAAGGAATCAAGGGATATCTTACAGTATTAATACACAACATTGCCTTGGGGTCATAAAAACATAAGAACATAAGAAGAGCCATGCTGGATCAGGCCAAAGGCCCATCTAGTCTAGCTTCCTGGATCTCACAGTGGCCCCACCAAATGCATCTGGGAGTGCACGAGACTAGATCTCTGTCTCCTGATACCACTCCCCTCCATCTGGCCCTTGAAGTACCCTGGTTTTAAGCCTGGAGATGACACATCTCCATCATGGTTTGTAACCTGTGATGGACGTTTCCTCCAGGAATCAGTCCAATCCCCTGTTCTAAGGCAGCTCACTTGGGTTTCCAACACACCCAGGGACTGAGCAGAGTTTTTCTCATTGCAAAGCCGGAATCTCTAACCACTGGCAGTGCTGTCCAGGGTGGATTACAGCCCCGGGATCTGGAAATGGGAAACCGGTTGACGGTCTCTAAACCCAGAGAAGGCGAAGGAAAAATAGGTGCCCATTGCCCTGTTTTATAGAGGGCGCAAACTTCCTTGAAGGGCGATCAAGCCACGGTCTGTGCTTGCATTTTGTAGACATCCTACACGTGCAAACACTGTGCAGAGTCTGTGTCCTCTTTTGTCCTCCTGTTTGGCACCAGCAGCCACTCGAGAGAGACCCAGGCCTGGAGAAATGGCTCAGTTTTACAGCTGCAAGAGAATCCCAGGCTGAGCTGCCCCACTTCTGAGCTGGAGGGCGCAGCACTCGCCGGAACACCACCTCCTGAAACCAGAGAAGAAGGGCCTGAGCCCCCCCCTCCCGTACACATTTTCCCGGCTTTGCACTTTCTGCAGAGTGCGAGGGTGGGAAAGGCCCCATCCGGCCCACACACACAGCGGCAAAGGAGCCAGGGAAAAGGGTGGGCGGCCCAGGCCTGGGCTGGCTGAAGCCACCACGTTGAGTGGTTAGAGGCACCTGCACAGAAAAGGGGGTTTGCTAGATTTGTCAAACAGATGCAAAATGGGGTGGTGGGGGTGGGGGTGGTTCATCAGCAACAACAAGTTCAGAGGTACCATTGTCTTTAATGGCTTTGGGAGCGGTGGAAATTCAATAGGTGAAGTTCTCCCACTACACCCCAAACTTCAGAGCCCCGCAGGGGTCGTGTCAGAGGAACTTCTGAATCCCTCAGAGTTACTATAAAAGGGACATAACAGAGAGACTTGAGAAAACACAATGACCAAAGAGCACAATGTTTTACATGTTCTTTTTTAAAAAGTAGATATTCTGCAATCATCGGCTAGACTGGCCTGTGCAAAAGTCCAGATTCCCCTCTCCAAATCCCCTTCCAAGAAGACCCGTGTCTTGGTTGGTCTTGTCATCCCAGGGACTGATCCTCTGCCATTCCAACCCACTGCCCCATCGATGTTGCCAACTGATCACCTTCTGGCCCTCTCTGGTGCTTTTGACCAAGGCAACAAGGAGCTGCCTGGTGTTCCCTGCTGTGGAAGGCGGAAGAACAGGGCCTGGGACAACGGACAGCCACCCTGCAATTCCAGCCCTCATTAGGGTCTGTGAGGGTGCCAAATGCTGGAGCCGGCCTGTGCTCCTCTGCCTCAAAAACCGCCATGCTTGCAGGCTGGTTGGGCGGTGCTCCCTGCCTGGTGGCGAGCGAGTGTTGCGCGGCGAGGCGGCCGGTTGCTGGGCTGAGCTGGCCTCCTCTGGGGGGGCCCTTCTGTGTCTCCGAGCAGGGTGGGGGCCTGTCCTTCCTTGGCTGAGCTGCCTGGCTGAGCTGATCGCGCTGGCCAAGGTTGCGGTGAGGTCAGGAGGAACAGTCTGTCCCCTTTGCTGTGCAGACTTTTGGATGTGCAACTTGTGAACGCTGCAAGGTGGCCCCCGCCCAAGTGGCAAGCCCGGGGTGGGGGTGGGTGGGGTGGGGAACCGAGTTACAGGGAGCCCAGCTCAACGGGGTGGATCGGGGAGGAGAGAAGACGGTTGATCTGGTTTCTGTCTCATCTTCAACCCACCCACCCTCCTTCATGGCTAAGCTCGTCTCTCTCTCTCCCCCCCCACCTCCCCCACAAACATTCACCAGCCTTGACATCCTCAGCCTTTGAATTTCTGCCTGTTGACAAAAGCAGGGAACATCTTCCAGCGGAAAGCAGTGCCACGGGAGAAGAAGGTCAAAATACTTGCTGGGAGAGACGAAGGCAGCAGGAAATGAAGAAGACCTGGTATGAGATGGATTGACTCAATAAATAGAACCACATGCCTCAGTTCAGATGCAAACCCATCAGAGCCAGGTTGCAATTTGTGTTCCCAGGCACACATTTCTTTCCCGTCACTGAACGGTGTCCACCCGACCACCTGTCCACGGATCCAGCTTGGATCCCTCCCCGCCAGGCCAGCCCAGCTGACGCACCCTTTCCAACATTGTGGGCTCTGCAGAGCCAAAAGCCCGGGGAAAATGCTGGAGCAAGGAGGGAAGGGGGCAGCCTCAGAAGGAGGCTATCATCTTCGAGGAAGGACAAAAAAGTCATTTCCTTCCCGCCCGCCCTCGAAACTCGGGAACAAACACCCAGAGATGCTTGTTGTTACAAAACGATCAATATTTGGTTTCCCGGGTGAGCCAGCCCTGCCTCCGTATGACGACACTTTGAACCCAAAGGAAATCCCATTGAAAGTTCTTGCTGTCCCTTGGAAAAAAATACTTACAAAGTATGGAACGCTCTTCACCAGCACGTCTGCCTTGGGGTGTTGCTAAACTCTTAAAAAGAAGACAAGGTCCTCCTGATCTTTTTAGAGGTGGAAAGCTGGCACATCCTAAAGGAGGGCATTAGTCTTCCCAGCTTGGTTGGAGAGGCAACCGGGGCCTCTGTATGCTTTTTGTTCTACAACCCACATCTACACACACACACACACACACTGGAGAGGGGTAATGGCATTTGGAGTGCCATAACTGCTGGAAGACCACCGTTCTAGCTCACCACTCTTTAGAAGGACCCCTCAGGGTGTTCAGACAAGGTGCCTTTACCTCCCGAGGGCCATTGTGCCTGTTACGGCCATTACCTTGAAAACCTAACTTTCTAGTCCTCTTGGTGGTTCTGAAGGGTTGATTTTAAATGAAGTTTAAATGAACTTTGTTCAGAGGATAAACTTCAGCAGTGTTGGTGTTTACAGTCACCTTTCTAGGTTTTCATTCAGGTTTTTCCCTGTCCTTCAGGTTACTTCTCACCTTATGGATGAGTGGCCTCCAAATTATTCTGCCATTAACAGAATATTCTGCTGAGTTTTGTTTTGTTTTGTTTTGTTTTGTTTTGTTTTGTTTTTTGTAAACCCAAAGGTTGTGGGTTGCTTCCTTGCGCCAGTCCGTCTCTTGTTTGAGTTTCCTCTTTCCTCGTTGCCTTCAACTTTTCCTAGCATTATATCATCCTGTAGGTCTGTGTGGTTTTGCTTTCATGGCTCTGCCCTTGCGCCCCCCACTACTCCGAAGAAGCAGGGGCCGTTCAAGCAAGCCTCAGTGGGTAGAAAGAGTTTCAAACCCTTGGACCACATGGCACCCTCGTCTGAATTAGGCTCATAAGACGAACATTGTTCTTAGGTTCTTCTCAGGAACGTTGTTCTTCTTGTTGAAGAACAAGATGGGGCTGCAGCTCCCATCTGTCTCAGTGGAGTTTTTTTTCAACACTGTCCCAATTCCTGAGCTAATAATGGACTCCCAGCGTCTTCGATTCAGATGGTGCGCTGACCTTCTTCTGCACAATCATACGGAATCTTTTGCTGTGACAAAAACAAAACACCACCACCTTTTCTAGACAGCCGGCAAGCAGGTGGAGGGCGTCACTCCATTGGGCCCCAAAACCATGCTTCTCTGGTAGGGGGTCTATACAATATCCATCATCTTGAGAAGAGTTTCTAGGGAGTTTCGCTGGAGGGGCCTGGGGTCCAATGGGGCTCAGAACAAGCTGTTCTCCTTGCTCTCCGCCAGATTGCACAGCTCCTTGCTCCTTTCCCATCTCAAGCCAAGGTTTATGCCTCTGACATGACCACGGAAATATGTCTACGCGGACAAATGCCGGCTCTTTGGCTTGCACATGGAGATGAGCGCCGCCCCCCAGAGTTGGAAACGCCTGGAGTTAATTATCAGGGGGAAACTTTTACTTTTAGAGAAGACACTTGTAAGACAACAGCCCAGGGTTGAAGCTGCACAAGCCTTCATGGGATTCGGTTTCTCTTCACCCCAGGCTTATGCGCTCTGGGGGCCAAGGCTATTTTCTCTTGCTATTGGAAAGAGAGCCTCAGGTGGCTGATATTTGGGGTGGGGGCAGCAGGAGCGGTTCTTTTACTGTTCATCCACTTCCCCTCTTTCTTTTGGTGAAGGAACCAAGTCTGGGTTCCTGAAGAGCCTAACGGATTTTTGGCATTCGCTTAACATTCGGGGTGTTGAATGTGTGGGTGCTGGTCGGCAGCAGCGTGTTGTCGGCTGTCTGTTGCCACGGGTGTGGGAAAGCCATCTGCAGCTCCGTGATTAAGGCCAGGTGGATGTGGGTGAAGGAGGGCCAGGCTCCCATCAACCTTTCTCCCCCCCCCCACCCCACCCCTGGGGAGGTGAGTCAGCCCTGGAAGCATCTAATGAGTTCATCTGTACTCTGGTCCCTCAAGCAGGCACCCCGCCTTGGGCCAGCGCCGTGCTCTAGAGGCGATGATGAGCCAAGTTGACCCCGCCACAACAGCTGGGCCTTCTCTTCATGAACCTCATGGCCTGCCTAGCCTACGTGGAGAGCTCAGGGAGGGTTATGGCATTGTCATTGACCTCTTCGCCTCTCTGTCTTGAGCGGAAAAGCCATGCTCCAACATATAGGGGGTGACATTTTCAAGGTCGCCAGGAGTGAGAGATGACAACCACACCCCACTGCCAGCCAACGGAAGCTACACGCATCTGGTGAGGTGGATGATACTCCGCACATGTTCGTAGTCCCGTTTACAAGATGTTTGGTGACCACAAGCTAAGTGCTAGACTGCTGCCGTGTACTCCACTAGCACAGACCCAACAGATCTTCCTAACCCCATCGGAGCAGCTCAATCTCCTGCTGTTTCCTCCAGACTAACCCAACCCAGGAGGAACAGGGAGAGCTGAGGAAGTTAGGACATCTTCCCCTGGATCCTTCTTATCTTTCTTTCTTTCTTGGCATCAGGCAGATGAAAAGGCCAATGAGAGCAGGAAAAAAGGGGGAGGCAAGTGGGTTTCTGGAGACAGAGCTTGGGTCATGGAACTCAGCAAGTGTCCCATTGATCTGAACACTGAGAAGGACCGGGCGAGGATCACAGGCACTGGAAATCCTTATAAATTCTAAAAAACGGTACACACCTTGGTAACCATCCTGTAATGTAATACTTCCCAGAGGAGGAGGAACCGCTGTTAAACTTGTTCGGATGTGGGAGGGTTTATCTCTCCTTGGCTTTGGAAACCATCTCAGCAGACGTTGTTCTAATGGATCAGGACTGGGTAACCTGTGGCCCTCCAGGCACTGCTGGACTACAAGCCCTATAATCCCTGGCAGACACCTGGGGCTGATGGGAATCCAGTAGAGATGGGCACGACTAAAAAAAAAAAAGGTGTTTCGTTTGTCGTTTGTCGTTTAGGGAGTCCATTTCGGTTCATTTTCGTTTTTCGCAAATTTTTGCAAAAAATTCATTTTTCGTTTCATTACGTAACGAAACAAAAAAATGAAAATGAAAACAAAAAATTGCTCCTGCCCATCTCTAGAATCCAGCATCATTGGGAGGGCTGCTGGTCCCTTAGACTCTGATTTAGATCTTCCTTCTCCCCAAGAACTGGAGATGGACGTTTTCATCTGTTTTTCTCATTCCTGGCATCTTTGGCTCCTCGTCTCATTTCCTGTTCTCCCAGGGACAGGATGTGTTGAAGTCAAAAGAAAGGACAGCGCCGACCGGATCCTGCCTCCCTCGGGACCTTGACCCCGCCGCGGCTGTGGGGCATGGGGACGAGATGGTCAAAGGATTCTGCGGAAGTGGGGTGGAGAAGTCACCCCACACAATTGGGCCTCAGTGGCTGGAAAGGAGGTGGGCGCAGGGAAAAAAAAAAGGAAGAGGAGCCTGTCCTTGTTAATGTCTGTGCCCATCCGGAGGCCGGTGGGACTGTCTGCTACCGCTCGCTCCGGCTGCGTCCACTGCTCCCTAGGCGGTAGTAGACCTCCCCACCAACCTCTCGACGCGAGCAGGGTTCCTTAAGGGGGGGTGGCTGTCTACCAGTGAACAAGCTGGAGCTCTGTGGTGCCGCGGCTTCGTAGGCAGCAGTAGACAGTAGAGATGGGCACGAAACGAGCAATTTTTCATTTTCATTTTCGTCTTTTTCGTTTCGTTAAAGAAAATTTTTTTCAAAACAAAACGAAAATGAAAATTTTGCCGTGTTTTTCGTTTTCATTGCGGCAAATACATTGAACTGAAAAGAATGCTAACGAACAGCAATCTTTCGTTTTCGTTTTTCGGTTTCACCATGTAACGAAAACGAAAACGAAAAATTTGCAAAAACCAACCAAAAAACGAAAATGCACCGAAACGGACCCCCTAAACGACAAACGACAAACGAAACACCATTTTTTGGGGTCGTGCCCATCTCTAGTAGACAGTGATGCTCATATGGATGCCGCCCAGAGACCTCTTGGTAGTGGGGCGGCGTTTAAAAAAACTTGTAAATAAATAAATAAGTAAATATGAAACATGAATCAAATAAATAAAAAACAATGTTAAACTACATTTTATTTCTCTATAATGCTGGTGGAAAGCTTGGAAGGGAGATAGTTCAGAAAGAGATCTCATTCATAATTGATAAAGATTTTATGGGGAAGGAAGCTTATAGTTTCCCAACATTTTGGTCTGTCATTTTTCTAGCTTCTCACATGTCCAGCTCAGTTGAAAGGGCAATCTGTGATTTCTTTCACAATGGAAAAAGGTGCATGGAATTTATTTTCCCCAACTGTGGAGTCTTTAAAAGGGCCTCTCATGTTCTTTCTCAGGCAAGAAGCCAAGCAGAGTTTAATAATCATTTGTCAGAGATTGAGGCTTCCTTGTTTCCCTCACGTGCACACACACACAAACACACACACAAAAGCATGCATGGATTCAAGGACAAACCTACTTTCAGAAAACCTGTTTTGTGAGATGTGGGTAGCACCCATCTATCAAATGAGGAGTTACTGCCCTCTGCCGGTGGTTTTACAGAATTTGGGCGAAATCTAGTTTATTAAAAGCAGGGATTTAAGGCACTAATGCATACAGAGGGTTGTGATGATGTGAATTAGACACAGTTCCTTAGCAGAACTAAAAAAAGGGGGGCAGTGAGAAACCTGGAAGGAAGAGAATGGGGCCAAGTGCAGATGGACAGAAGAATCCTAGCTGGATCCTGCCTGGAAGCAACTTCCACTCAGTTCTTCATTAAGTTGTGGGAAATTATGTTTCTCTAAATAATTATAATTCTGGCTCGCAGACAGCATCAGTCACCCTTCATAATAACCTTCTGAGGGAGGCTGATGCCTTTAATTTAAGTTAACTACATGGTTCTTTTTAATACATTAGCACTGATAACCTGATGAGAGGGTAGGGTTAGAGGCATTGCCAATTCTTTTATTTCATGTTGCAAACTGCCCAGAGAAGCCTTTCGTCATTTTATTTATTATTTTATTTTATTTTATTTTATTTTATTTTTACATCTTATATGTCCCCCACTGCCCAAAAGTCCTCCTGATTCCTTCGCTGCCGTCCTTCCATCGGGACCACCCTGAGCACATCAGTCCTATTCCTCTGTGATCACTGGGGCTCCTTGCTCACCTACCTGTTCACCTACCGAAGGTCATTGCTTTCCATGGGAGGCCTGTGTTTTCCTTCTTCTCTGGCTTCTTCCTCATTAAAACTTGACCTGCAGCATCAAACAAAGGGCTCCTGTGGTTTTCTCTCCCCAAACATAGCGATTCCCCTCGTTTGCCCACCTTGAACAGCCAAGACCTCTCTCAAAATCTGCTCCAAGCCACAGGCAGTGGGCTCACCCCACCATCTGTGCCTTTCAGAACCCATGGGGCCTGGTTGCCAGGATTGGTGGTGGCGGTGAGCAGCCTCAAGTGTGAAAATGGTGGTGATTCAGTGATGGGGGGGGGGAGAGGAAGTGGCGAGCAAACAAGCAGAGGGGGGGACCTCAGAACTTGAACCTACCCATTCGCACTGAAAAATCTGCCATGTACCCAGACCACAGTATTTGGACCACAGTGGGTGTGTGTGTGTGGGGGGAACTACTATACTTGAATAAGTGAAAAAAGCAAATACGGATCCACTGCCTATGGTAGGTATCTGTAAATTGGTTCAGTAAATACGGAGATGATAGTTGTTGTGAGTTTTTTGGGGGGATGTTTGGCTGTGTTCTACCACTGGAACTGTAGTCCCTGCCGACATGGCGACCGAAAGGGGAAAGAAAACTACAAAAGAACAACAAGACATACAAAATGAATACAATACACAGCTTACACAATTTGCAATTAATAAAAATCAGATAAGATAATAAAAAAAAACCAATTAAACAATAAGATTAATATACAGGGATAAAAATAAAATATGATATAGCATAGAGTCGACCCATCAGCAGTCGCTAGTGGCCACCAGATGGGAGAGGAAGGTGGGGGGGGGAGGAAACAGGTGGAAGGGTCAACTCTATGCTATAACATATTTTATTTTTATTCCTCAGCAAGGTCCACCAGGCAGGCAAAAGAACAAAGGGATAGTACTGCAGGTAAAACTGTGCACACGACCTGGGGTTCAATCCCAGGGAGCAGGCTCAAGGTTGACTCAGCCTTCCATCCTTCCGAGGTCAGTAAAATGAGTACCCAGCTTGCTGGGGGGTGGGGGGCAATGTGTAGCCTGCACACTGTAATTAAACATTGTAAACCGCCCAGAGACTACTTGAAGTGGTATGGGGCGGTATAGAAGCAGAACACTTTGCTTTGCTTTGCTTTGCTTTGCATCCCAAGAGCCAGTTCTGATATCGCCTCGGTCTTGCAGGGCAGGCTCGGGTCCAGATCGATCCCCACCAGTTCTGCCTTAGCAAAAAAGTGGCGTTGGAAAGGAGGAGGCGGACTGAGGAGGAGACCCGCCCTGTCCCGCCCAGCACTATCCTCCTCTTCCTCCTCCTCTTCCCTGGAGGGAATGAACGTGGCAGCCGCCGGAGGGACAGCAGGAGGAGGAGGAAGAGGAGGAAGAGGAGGTCCCTGCCTCGCCATTTTAGATCCCGGCCGGCTGGCAGGCAGCGGAGGGAACCCCCGGGGGGGGGGTGGTCCTCTATAAGAGGAGCCTCTCCGCCGCCCCCGCCCAGCCAGGTGAGAAATAACGACCATCCGAAAGATTTGGGGGGGCGGGTGGTCTCGGCTTTCCCACGGCTAGTTCCGCTCCCCACTCCACCTTTGCTAACTATTATTCCTTCTAATAAGTAAGCGCTCCATGGAGCATTTTTATTGGCTCTTTATTTTTGGTTCCTTTTTTTCCTCCTTTCTTCCAACTGCCCTCCTCCTCCTCCTCTTCCTCCTCCTCCCCAGGACCCTCCTGGTGGCGAATGCCCCGCTGTGTGCCACCTTGCTGATCCACTGGCCACTTTCCCCCCTTTTCCACACCCCCCCCGCACTCTCTCACTCACTTTGGCTTTATTTATTTGTTTATTTATTGAGTTTATATCCCGCCCATCTTCCCGGGAGGGGTGTGTGAAACTCTGGGCGGGCTAACAGGGCTGAACAAGTCCAGCATCCCCCCTTCCCCCCCCGCGTCAAAGAAAGAAAATCAACAACAGGTCCTAGTTAGTAGAAATTGCAAATGTCGGGAAGAGAGACGTGGCATTATACACACGCGTGTGCGTGTGCGTGTGCGTGTGCGCGGGGGTGTGGGGGTGGGGGTGCAAACCGTGCATTGCGGGATTTGTAGTTGCTTTCGGGGAACCCCCACCCCCACCCCTTTTCCTCTGGGTTGCTCCGAAACTCCGGCGTGCATTTATTTAAGCAGCGCTTGGAAGAGAGCTAGCTTTCTTGCAGAGGGGTAGGTAAGCAAAACCAGAAGGCAACATTAAAACTAACCATTGATATGTCAGTGGAATCACACACAAGCAGAGGTATAAACAAAGTTGTAGGCAACATTAAAACTAACAATTGATAACATAGTGTCCATGGAATCACACAAGCAGAGGTATAAACACAAAGTTGTAATGTGTTTATATAAACAACCAGGTCTGTGTAGCCATCTAGGAGGGTAGATTCATAAAAAAGACACAGTAGGTAGTTTCATCATCATTCAGGGAGAGCTTGCCTGTTTCTAGAAAGACTTCAACTGTAAAATGGAGAAACCAGTTTAATCATTACTTTTTATGATGATGGTAGCTGCCTAGATGCCCTGAGCCCAATAGAGTAAGACTAAAGTAAAGTGATAAAGAAAAATAATTAATTAATTAAATAAAAACAAAAAAAGGGGAGTGGCAGGACACTAAGACCTCACTCACTTGCCATCTTGGGGTAGAAATACTGTACGTTACACAAAATCACACTCAAATGACAGTGGCATGCCACATAATTCCAAGGCACCTCCCTTGTCCCCCCCTCCCCAACTCTGGTCCAGGAGGGGGCTTCCATCTCTGTAATGGAGGACTTTGCATCTATGACCTCCTGGAGCAGATGACTCAATCCTACAACTTCAGGTTATTAAACCAGATTATTCAGCAAAAAGACTGTATTTGCTAGAATCCAGAAGGATGCCAATCTTTCCATACAACTTGCTGTGCTGTAAACACTGACAGACCTAATCAATCCGTCCTGGGGGAAAAAAATCTGCTATTCCACCTACTTCCACGAGCAATGAGAACATCTACAGGGCTCAAGAGGTTGGTGCAAACTTCCTCTTCAGACACCCAACACTGAATTCCACTGTAGTGGAAACCAATCAGACAAACACTGTAAGCCACAAATGACATCTGTTAATCAAGAAGGGAGAAAGCTGGGTCTCCTTGGATGGAAAATCTGTTCTTCAGCGGCACTTTATATGTGTATTTGTAATTACTAAGCCATGATGGGGGTCTATCACCAATTCATCTGGGAGCACTTCCATCCCCTTATTCAGTAGCACACCTGCTTGCAGAAAAAGCAATCTTTGACTCTTTATTTTCAACAGGACACTGTTCATCAGATTTTTCCATTCAGCAGGCTATTGATGGGAGGACTCGGTGTGAGTTCCTTAAATTCATGGGTCCAATTGTTCAGGGAGTGCTGAGGCAGGTTTCCTAAGTCATATCTTCTGGGTCACAAGAGAATTGGGCCAATACCTGTGTGTGTGGATAGGGCATATAACTATCAATATCAGAACTATACAGTGAAGAACTGTACTTTCATTTTGGAAGTAAGCCCCAAAGCACATAATATATTCATTATCTCTCTCTCTCTCTCTCCAGTTCCGTATTTCTGACTGAAAATGATGGAAGAAAGCGGTATAGAGACAACTCCCCCTGGAACTCCCCTATCAAGTACAGGAGGGAGCACAGCTTCTACAAGCACCCCAGTCTCATTAGGTATAATTAGTGACTGGTACTTTTGTGTTTGCTTTCTACTTCACCCATTATTCAGGAAAAAAAATAGGATTACCCATTTGATGACAATATGTTTTGCAATAAAACTATAAAAAGCTCCCTGAAGAGCATTCACCTGTAATAATATATCTGGCTTGTAGATGGAGTCAGTTATTAAAATTTTGTGATTGAGTTAGTTGTTTAAAAATCCTGTTGCTTATTGTAGCAAGTTGCACTAAAGTAGTTCCATTGAATCAATGGGGATTGGATGAGTCAGCTCCTTAATAAGTTCCATTGATTCAAATGGGCCTACTCTAACGGCAGTTCATAGTAAGTCACAGTTAATATATTACTAAGCTGTTTTGATTAATTGAAATCTTCTTTCCTGAATTTTGAATCCACTGGTTTGTCATTTCTGGAAGAGTAGAAAACATGTGTTTCATTTTTATCTTATTTTATCGGAAGTGGTAAAAAAAAAAAACTTTAATACTTCTCTCTGTCTGTGTCTCTCTTCCTCCCTCCCTCTTCCCCTACCATGCCTGCAGCCTCAAATTTTCCTTCTCAGACATTTGCCTCACCCTTACCATCACAAGTGTCACCACTGCCACCACCCCCTTTGCCTTTTGTGCCTTCTACCACCCTTTCGACTACAAGTGGGACTTTTCTTCCTCCCTCTGTTGCTCCACCCGTGGTGTCAGCTTTTGGTAACCCTGTCGCTCCGTTCCCCTCTTCGCCACCAGTACATTCAGCTCCAGGCCCTGCACTTTCTCCCCCTTCCACCGGTCCACCTATGTCTGGTTTTTCTGTGTCTTCCACCTATGACATCACGAAAGGGCATGCGGGTCGCGCACCTCAGACACCCTTGATGCCGTCGTTCACTCCACTCTCAGTCACAGGTAAAGGTGATTCCATTCACTTTTAGAACCAGGAGTTTGTCAACCTCCGTGGTTTCTTCATTGGAAGAATTTGTGTCATTTTCTCTACTACAAAATGTTGGCTAATTCACGGTTCAGATTTGATTTGGTTCTCAGGTGTCCTTCACCGTCCTGCCAACATGAAGCTGGGATACCCTTACTTACAAATTTATGTACACCATGGCTTACATGAACAGGCCACACTTACATGTCCTTTGTATTCTCGAAGACTTTCACGGCCTGGATCTGATAGCTGTTGTGAGTTTTTCGGATTGTTTGACCATGTTTTGGGGAGAGCACAGAGAGAACTCCTAGTTCCCTGAGTTCCTTGCCCTCTGAAGATGCCAGCCATAAGAGTCTCGTGAAGCATAATGAAGAAAAACTTCCAGAACACGGCCAAACAGCACAAAAACTCACAGCAAGCTAACAAAAACTCAGATTCACTTTAAGGTGGTAGAAAGGTATTAGAGGGCCAGGTTTGCTCAAGTATTCTCCAGTTGCAAAAGCACCCTGTATAGCCGTCACGATGTCCGTATCATAGTCTCCTTTCCATGAGTAGCCACCTAGGATTCTCTGATTGTATGATTTAAAAACCTTACCAGCCAATCACTCAGAGAAAGCTTGCCTTATCATTACGTATGCTATTTTGGCTCCAGCAGGATGCCTTCCTTAAGGATTTTTAAAGGTAGATATTGTTTGCTGGGGGTGGGTGGGTGGGAGCATTTTACTAATATCTAGAGAACGCAGGGTTGTCGTCGTGCATGGACCATTCTAGATATTAATATGAATATTTCTGCCTGTCGGTTTTAGGTTTTCTGACCAAACCTGTGACCCAAGTGACCACTGTGCCTCCAATGTTAACCCCTGGCTCCGGAAGTGCTTCCTCCATTACTTTCCCAGAAGAACATGAAGATCCCCGGGTTGCTGGCATACCCAGTGAAATTTCTACAGGAAGTGGACTATGGGGCTTTATCAAAGTAAGAAGGCGGCATCCCTTTCTGGTCAGGGTTCCGGTGCAAGTGGTTCTCCTGAAACAGTGCTAAAAAGAGGCAGAGAGGTTCTTTGAGTTGGTGATCAGAAGGTACCAGTAGTTCTGGACAATTGTGATTCCTCCTCTTTTGCTTGTTTGCATTCCGTAGGCTGAAGCTCAGCAAACATGGGGGATATATTAGGGTTGTGGACCTGTTATCCGAGTGCTGCAACGTCATGATAAACAGAGACAGCTTCGTCCCTGAGGAGGGACAGAAGCGATTTGACCAGCAGTATTGCTGGCGACTTTAATTGTAAGGGAAAGTATAGCATTTGGGATGGCCCCTAATTGGGTAGAACAGCTAATTTCCTGGAAGAGAGAAACAAAATTCAAAATGACCTGGATAGGATTGAGCACTAGACTGAAAATAATAGAATAAAATTCAACAGGGAAAATGCCTCTTTATTTGTTTGTTTGTTTGACTTTTATACTGCCCATCTAGTCCTATGGCTACTCTGGACGGTTTGCAACATAAAATCTCAACATGTAGAGATGGGCAATAAATGAATTTTTTTTGTTTTGTTTTTCGTTTCTCATTTCATTTCAGAACAAAACGAAAAATGAACTGATTTTTTTTTAAAAAATGTTATCCCCTTATTCTCATTATCCCCATTTCCTCATTTTACCCCTTTGCTGACTGAGTTGAAGGAGGGATTAAGAGAAGATTCCATTTCTGAAACCTGGTACCAACACCAACAGTGAATTGGGTCTTAACCTCTTGTTGGAAAGCAATAATCCTGAAGAAATGTGCTCATGGAGGGCTATACTTATCTGGGCAGTTCTTTGCATTTAACAAATGATGCTGTATCTTTTGGTCTTCTTGTTTGCACTTAGTGCAGTTATTCCTGATTTAAACCCCCCTTTTGCAAAAAGGATTATCGGGGAAGAACTAGGAACAGTTGTATAAGTCTGGATGTATGTATGTATGTATGTATGAGTATTTTTACCCTGCCTTTCGCCTTGGAAAAGGACCCAAGGTGGCTTAGAGTAAGGAGAATTTATAATAGGGGGTAGGTGGGAAACTGTTTGTGAATGCATATATCAGTGATATATTTCCATTTTGCACCACAGGGTGTGGCTGAGAATCCTATGGTGAAATCAGTACTTGATAAAACCAAACACTCAGTGGAGACAATGATCACGACCCTGGACCCTGGCATGACTCCATACATCAGTAAGTAGTATTTGTGGATCTCAGCTTACCATTCTCCAAACTGTTTCCTGCCCCAATATGTTTTGACCTCTAAGCCCTACCCTGCCCAGATAATCATGGGTACTGCCAAATATGGCATCTTTTGCAGAGCTGGGAGAGCTAACAATCTTGGGAGGAAAGCAATGACAAACCTAGACAGCATCTTAAAAAGTAGAGACATCACCTTGCTGACAAAAGTTTAGATAGTCAAGGGCATGGTTGTTCCAATCGTGATGTATGGAAGTGAGGAGTGGACCACAAAGAAAGCTGATTGCCATAGATTTGACCCTATGAGCTGTGGTGCTGGAGGAGAGTCTTGAGAGCGCCCTGGACTGCAAGGAGAGGAAACCTATCTATCCTGGAAGAAATCAACCCTGAATGTTCGCTGGAAGGACAGATTTTGAAGCTGAAGCTCCAATACTTAGGGCCACCTCACGAGGAGAGAGGACTCCTTAGAAAAGTCCCAGATGTTGGGAAAGATTGAAGGCAAAAGGAGAAGAGGACAAAAGAGAATGAGATGGTTGGACAGTGTCATCGATGCAACTAACATGGACTTGAACAGTCTCCTGGAGACAGTAGAAGACAGGAGGGCCTGGTATGATCTGGTCCATGGAGTCACAAAGAGTTGGACATGACTTAATGACTGAACCACAGCTCGCTTTACCAGCGTAATCAGAGAACTATTTAAATTCAGTGATTGAGTTATAGTCTGAATGACATGACATTTAAACATGTAATAAACATGAACATGTAGTATCAGTTCTGCAGCCAAATGTTGTATCTCTGTTTTTAAGGGATGCCTTAATGCACATAATCACTTCTCGCCTTCAGGATCTGGGGGAGAATTAGACATCGTGGTCACCTCTACAAAAGAGGTCAAGGTGGCTGCGGTAAGAGAGGCTTTCCAGGAGGTTTTCGGAATGGCCACAGTGACCGGAGAAGCCGGGCAGTCCAACATTGCACCACAGCCCGTCGGCTATGCTGCAGGATTGAAAGTGAGTGCTCCTTCAGCCAGAAAAGATCTTGAAACTAGAATTACCTTTTGAACAGAAATGGCCAAAAATCCACAAACTCTTGTTTCTGTTCTTTTCTGGGAGTTTTGGCCCAATAGAATCAACTTTACCAAGGTCTGAGATTTAACGGGGGAAGAAGTGCCTCAAATAATTCTGAGCCTATTGTGGCCTTTTGTAAACCGCCCTGAGTCCCCTACGAGGGAAATAGGTGCGGTATATAAATGTGAAAAATAAATAAATAAATAAATAAATAAATAAATAAATAAATAAATAAATAAATTTCAAAAGCCATCCAAAAAGCATTTTGTAGCCGAGCTCCCTAAAGTGATAACGTCCAATAGAAAAGGTTAGAAATAGAAATGATGAAAGCCACTTAAGGATATGTCGTAGCATTTATAGAAAATTTAATGATTCTGCACATCCCTGTACATGTTAAGGGGAAGGCTTGTTTTCTCATCTCCTCTAAGCATGCAGTTTTTCCGCTATAATGTGTCTGAAAACACTGGGCCTAAAGACAAAGTTCAAAACAAAAGCAGCTCTACCCATTGGCAGCTGAAGGAATCAGTGTCAGGAGAAAAGAAATGGTGTGTAAGTTCTGACCTATGGCAACCTTTTTTCAAGGTTTTCTGGATAGAGAATACTCAGAAGTAGTTGACGGTTCCCACATTCTGGGAGGACTCTGGGACTTACACAGCTTGCCCAAAGCCACATAGGCTGGCTCTACTCACAGCAGTATTACCCGCTGGCTTCATAGCCAGAGACCTAAACCACTGAGCGATCCAGCCAGTGTGTCAGGATACAGACCCTCTTATATTGTCAATGGAGTTGAAGGTGTTCAGTTGAAAGCATCCAGGATTGCCTAGGTTGCCCCCCCACACACACACACACTTGTTTAAGTACTTCTACTGGATGCTTTCCCTGCTGATTCCTTTTGCTGTCATTTAGGGAGCCCAAGAAAGGATTGACAGTTTGCGCAGGACAGGGGTAATACATGAAAAGCAACCTGCTGTGTCGATTGAGAATTTCATTGCCGAGTTGCTTCCCGACAGGTGAGACCCCTCTATGTTTTGCTCAGACTAAAAAAGCCCTCTGTATTGCATCCAAAGGGTTAGTGAGAATGCTGATACTGTATGCTGGAAGTTGGGGGTGGGGTGAGATTCATTGTTGTCTACTGCAGTGGTTCTCAACCTGTCAGGGTAAAGCAAAACAAAGTGTGCTGCTTATATCCTGCCCCACCGGACTTAAAGCACTCTCTGAGCAGTTTACAGTTGTTCTTGTTTTTTTTTTTTTTTACCAATAGAACAATGCTGTCTTGCTGCGTATGTTGTCTTTTGTTATTTTATTTATTGTGTTAGTTAAATGTTTTTTCTATATCTACTGTGCTATTATTGATTTATTGTATTGTTGTAAACCACGCGGCGTTCCTTTTGGAAGACAGGTAGTAAATAAATAAATAAATAAATAAATAAATAAATAAATAAATAAATAAATATGCAGGCATAAGCAATAATTGACATAGGGTAAACCTTGACATAGTGAGATACATATGCCAAACTGATTATTTTATTCGGATGTGGCTTACAGGTGTAAAAGTGGAGTTTTCCTAGCCTTAATCTGAAACTCGTTTCAGAAAGATTGTCTTATGGAAGCATTTTTACGTGCCTTTCACAGCTTTTCATGGTCTCACAATTCAGCTAATGCACCTTCCTTCTGTTCCAGGTGGTTTGATATTGGCTGCTTAATTGTAGAGGATCCGATCCATGGGATTCACCTAGAAACATTTACACAAGCCACTCCAGTGCCACTGGAGTATGTACAGCAGGTGTGTTTTGCCTTCTGGGAGTTGGGTACTCAAAGGCAGACTTATATGTGTTCCTTCCACTGACACTATCGTACATGTCTTATATTATTGGACTAAATCTCTCCTTTGGCTTCCTTAGCTAATGCTAATGGAATTTGCAGTGCAACAGTAACTTGAGGGGGCCTGAGTTCAATTTTTCAAAGAAGGAGCAGTATGATCTGTCTCAACTTGTAGTCAAAATGGGGAAAACAAGGTGGGGAGGCAAAATATAATTTGTAGCTCTTTAAAGGCTGATCGATTGATCTCAATGTGAATTTCTCTGGATCAAAATGCATTTTTTTTCAGTGGATAGTACAGTTCTGGGTTTTGAAACTTGAAAGCTCATCTTGGAATAAATTGCTAACGCTGAAAGCATAGACTATTTTGCCTCCTATTATTTTTCCCAGTGTGCATCGTCCCACTGAAAACTCAGGGTTCAGTTGAATATTAATATTTTTTTTTGGCTGAAGAGTTAAATCAGTGGTTCTCAACCTTCCTAATGCAGTGGGCCCTTTAATATAGTTCCTCATGTTTTGGTGATGCCTTACCCTGCTTGGCCACTGCCACGGGTGCCATAGAGAACTTCCCTCTACAGGCACCCACAGTTAATCGCACCCTGCAGTGCCAATTGTCTGGCATCCCCTCTAACCTATCAAGCTGTAATTCACTCTTCCTCCCCCACTTCTTCCCCCTCCTCCTCCAGACCCAAGCCGTTTGTGCCTTTTTTCTTTGCTGGTTCATGGCAACCCCTGTGAAATGATCATTGGACCCCCAAGTTGGGAACCAGTGAGTTAAATGCACACACATTTGTTTCAGATCAACCGTCCAAAACCCAAGCGTTACAGAAGTTCCAAAGAAGAACTCAGGAGTGGGCTTATTTTTACTGTCTCCATTTTTCCACCCTACCCATTCAAACCTCTTTTATGCATTATTTCACAGGCTCAGAGTTTGACCCCTCAGGATTACAACCTCAGATGGTCAGGGTTGTTGGTGACAGCAGGCGAAGTGATAGAGAAGAATTTGCCGCATGTGAGCCGAACAGATTGGCACATGGCGTTCACCGGCGTGTCTCGCCAGCAGATAATTTTCAGCGCCGCAAAAGCCATAGCAGGAATGTACAAGCGACGTTTACCTCCAAGGATCACTTGAGCAGAAACTCGCTCTTAATCTTCAAGGAGACTCGTTTTTTAAAAAGCCAAGAGTCAAAAGGAAACAATCACCAACTTCTACTCTTTCAACTGAAGATGCTCATTGTTTGTAGCCATTCTGTAGTTTTTCTCTTTTTTGAAAAGTGAAGGTTTTCTTTGGATAATGGAAATGAGCAAATCATTCATGCATTCCCACAGCAAAATAACTTGAAGGGCTATAAGAAAAAAAAAACCATGGCCATATTTATAACAGGCCAAAAAGCATCAACACATATTTGAAGTGCTGTTTTCAGATCCAGATTGCCAGGAACATGAAAGTTTTTTCCTGAAGGTCCCTAGCTACCCCTGTGGAAAAGCTGCCAAGGATCATTCACATCTAGTATTGGCTACTCTAGGCTTTTAGTGGCACAAGAAGAAGGATATTCAGCACATAAATGTGTTCAGCAGCATTTGTTGTCAAAGCAGCCTTCCCCAACCTATTGCCTTGCAGACAGGATGGACTTCTGCCAGGCTCTGGAGGTTGTGGGAGTTCAAGTCCAACCAAGTCTACATTTCATTTCATTTCATTGATTAAATTTATATCCCACCCATCTGGCCACTCTGGTACTACCAGGTACTCCATTGCAAGTACTGCCACTTATATTGTTTCCCATACACAGTCTCTCAATTCATATTTATAAATTAAACGTCAGAGTGTATTTTGATAACTTTTAAGGGGAGAAGCCTATTCTCTCTCTCTCTCTCTCTCTCTCTCTCTCCCCCTTTGCCTTACATACAAGTGTCTCAATTTATATTATTCAGTCTTTTGTAGATGATTCCAATAGATATCTTAATGGAAATTACCTGGTTAACCAGTTGCGCATTTTTCTGTCTAGTGGAAAATATGGTTTGTGCAAATAATATATTTTGCCATGCTTGACTTGTAAATTTGAATTAAAGGAGTGTAAACCCACCCCCATTTTATTAAATATTTCTCAATCAAATTTGTGTCCCAACTTCCCTCCAAAGACGCCCCACCTCATAACAACACTGTTGTGTCATGCTAAGGGCAAGTGGAAAGCCTAAGCCAGTGGTGGCGAACCTTCAACATTCCAGATATTTTGGACCACAACTCCCACAGTCCTTTGTCATTGGCAATACAAGGCTTGGAATTCTGGAAGTTGAGGTCCAAAACATCTAGAGTGCCCTGGTCTCAGCTCACCGAGTAAGCTGCTTGGGTGAACAAATGGGTGGGTGGGCTTGAATCTGCTCTTAAGATTACAGGGTGAGCCTGGGTTTTCCCCCTTGACTGCTTTTTGGGGGTTCACCACGATTATATGGTACAGTATTTCGTTTTTATTGTGCTTTCACAAAAGCTTCCGGATCTCCTTGAGTAAATCATTCTTTGATCTTTGGACCAACAGCTGTTGGAAAATATTTTAGAAAAGAAACTAAGGAGATGTCAGGAGGCCCTAAAAGACCATGCAGAGTGCACTTGGGGGAATGGGCTACAAAATGGCAAATGTGTTTTAATGTAGCCAAATGTAAAGTAATGCATATTGGGGCAAAAAATCAACACTTTTATCTATCAACTCATGGGCTCTGAGATATCCAGGACAGATCAGGAAAGAGATCTTGGTGTGTTGGTGGACAGCTCCATGAAGGTGTCTCCCTAATGTGTGGCAGCTGTGAAGGCCAATTCCATACTAGGGATTATCAAAAAGAAGAACTGAAAATAAAACAGCCAACATAATACAGTGGACCCTTGTATAACAGACAGGTAGTATAACATAAAATTTGTACAACATAAAAAATTCCGGAGATAGGGGAAATTTGCTTAACATAATTGCCTATGGGGAGAATCCGTACAACAACAAAAAATGGGATTACTCTGCTTTCAATGCATTCCTATGGGAATTTGTATAAAGGAAAATTTGCTTAACATAATTTCATTTGGAATGAATTAATTCCTTTATACAAGGTGCCACTGTATGCCGAAATATTAGTGGGTTTCGAATCGCGGTTTGGGGACTAGGTCCCTAAAAGGTTCAGGAATACCATCCCTGCTGTCCCAGCCAGTCCCCGGAATCGGGTTCGTGTGAAAGCACTTGGGGTGGTGGGTCGTTTTGGAGTCCGGCTTGTGAGCGTTACTTTCTGTTCTGCACCCCAACCGACCCTCCATGCATGAAGAAGGGTGACGCATGACCTGCCAAGAAAACTCCATGGCCATGGGGTCACGAAGAGGGGGTCACGACTGTAACGACACAACACACACACACACACACACACACAGGGCTGCCCCCTCTCCTCCCGTCCCCGCAGCACGCAATGGGGCGCGAAGGGAGGGCGCACGCCAGGGTCTCCTCCGGCAACCCCAGCTTGGAGCGCCCGGGCGAGCGAGTCACACACACACACGTCTGAATGCGGGTCCCGAGGCTCCAGCAGCGCTCCCTACACGTGTCCACTGCAAAAGCACTTCCGGGGTTGCAAAGCAGCGGATCCGGATCTGAGCCTGGGTGTGTGTGTGTGTGTGTGTTTGTGTGTGTGTCAGGGGCTGGGAGCCCGGGGAAGTTTCCCTTCCGCCCGCCCGCCTGCCTTTGCCTGCCTGCTTGCTCGCTTGCACCGCGGGTGGACGTTTGCAGGATGTGGCTCTTCTCCCGGGACCCGATCCGAGACTTCGCCTTCGAGGTCGTCACCCCACCGGAGGAGCCGCCGCTGCAACAACAACCACAACAACCGGGGGGAATCTGGCAGTTGCACCGCGGGAGGAGGAAGGTCCGGGATCTCGATCTCTCTCTCCCCCTCCACCAACAACACTGCTGGAGCTCCTTCTTGCTCTTTGCGCGCAGGCCGAAGTTCTCCCGGTGGAGCGGAGCTCACCCCCCAGAATCAGGGGGACCGGGGAAATATAGGAGGTCCCGGCTGAGATGGGGGGGGGGGCGATTTTCCTTTGTACAAATTTCCCATCGGGATGCATTGAAAACGGAGTAATTCCTAATTGTGCCCATTTTTATGTTGTATGGATTTGCCCCATAGACAATTCTGTTAAGCAAATTGTTGCTTGTCCCAAGAGGAGAATGATAGGAAACCCAGTGTAGAGCTGGAAACGCCCCCCCTTCCACTTATTTTATTTATTATTTATTTATTTATTTTGAATATTTTTTACCTTTCTCCTTGGAAAAAAAAGGACCCAAGGTGGCTTATTTATTTTTTGCTGTTTTATTCTCCAGGGCATTCAGGCTGTCAGGGCACCTCCACACATGGGGTGCGAGCCAGGGCTGGGCTGGGGTTCTTTGTGTTTCCATTCTGATGAAATGGAAAAAGGGGGCAGCTGGTTGGGAATAACCCTTTTTTCGCCCTTTTTTGATGGGCAACAAATGGGGTTTCCTCAGGAGGAGCTGAAGGTGTGAGATAAACTTAGGGTTGGGGTTTTTGCCACCTTGGCACAAAAGGCCTGTCAGGGATCCAGGCGAGTCCAGTCGAAACCACGCTGCTCATGGTAATCTCAGGATAGTCTGCCAAAGGTTGGAAATGTTAAATGTATTGGACAACAACCCCCAGAATCTTCCAGCCAGCTAGTCAGTGGAATCTGGGCAACCTAGTCCAGAATGGAGAAGGCGAAGCCTGCATTCACAAATACAGTATAACATTTGTCATGCCTGGTTTCTGCCTACCACCTTTTCAGGGTTCAGGGTTTTAGAAACCTCACTCCCCTTTCGTGTCTCTTGTTTTAAGTAAAGGAATTATTTAAGAGCACATTATTACCTGCTTTGTATACAAAGTTTCAGACCACAAATTATCCAAGCCCCCCCACCACCGATAGTGACCAGTTAGCAAATAACTGAAAAATATGTTTTTGTTTTTTGCTTGAGACCCTAGAAAGCTGCTTCCAGTCCAAATATAGAAGGCACAACTAAATTAATGAATGATCGAACCATAACATGAGCTTGTCAGTTTTGAGTTCTCTTCCTTGTCACCAACTAGAGGTATAAAATTTCCAGAAATTTTGAAGCCATGGGGGAAAATATTCGAAAAAGACGGAAAAATTAGGGGAAATACAGCCGTCTCGCCCCACAAAAGTATCCAGAAAATTTACATCCCTAACACCACACTACCCTGTCTGCAGCATCGGTTCTTCCTCCTTGACTGATGTATGTTCGGTGTTTTTTGTGCAGGCTACAGGAGAACAAGTGTCATTGTTTGTGCATGATGTGAAACCCAATTCTGAAGAACAGACTCAGCTTGCCAAGGCGGCCTTCAAATACCTAAAAACACTACGGCACCCCAATATCCTATCCTATATTGATGGACTAGAGGTAGTATACATAAAAAGTTGTCTTATCTCTTCTGTGGAGGGAGGGAGGGTGCTTTGTTGCAGAGGAGGAGGATGGAGTATATTTAAAAAGCATTGGAGTCCTTGTGCTTTCATATCCAGTTACTCAGAAGTACTCATTTTTATACAGAAACATTTAAAGTGCTCTATGCTAGCTGAACAGCTCACCGAGTCAAAGTACCTGGATCAGGTATTCAGTTTCCCACGCTGTCTTTGGCAGTTAGAGCCAGCCAGGTTGGCCTTGGGGGACCTGGATAGTCCCAGAGCACCCCCAAAAGAAGCCACTTCTGAGTATTTTCTACCTAGAAAACCTGGACAGTATTGCCAAGATTGGATTATGGATTATTAATATTTTCTCTTCCAACTCTATGATTCTATGATTCCTCGCATGCTTAGGAGCTGATGTCAGTCTGCGTAGACAATTCAGACGAGTAAAATTAAGGCAGCCTCCTTTGTTCTTCATGTTTTCTCATTTTCCTTGGCAGACTGAAAAAAGTTTGCATGTGGTCACAGAGCCTGTAATGCCACTCTCGGCCTACCTGGAATCCAGAGACAACGGAAAAACCCTGAGTGAGCTGGAGATCTCCTGGGGACTTCATCAGATTGTGGTGAGAAGAGGGATTCATGGCAAATTGCCGCCAACAAACCCTGTTCCCTGGATTTTAGGAGCCAGTGCCTGGCGGGGTGTGTGTGTGTGTGTGTGCTTGAGGAGGGGTGCGAGAACCCAATCCAGTTCTGACTGTTTGTATCTGCTTCCCTTTTGGACACTGCCTTGACTAGAAAGCGCTCAGCTTCCTGGTGAATGACTGCCATCTCATCCACAACAATGTATGTACGTCTGCTGTCTTTATTGATCGCGCCGGCGAGTGGAAACTAGGTGCTTTGGATTACATGTGCTCGGCACAGGGAGATGTCGCTATGCCACGGAAGGGGCCCCCCGAGTTGCAGAAGTACAATCCTCCTGAGTTGGTAGACAGTAGCAAAAGCGTGGGAGAGAAATGGTGAGTCCTTTTAAAAGACTAATCTGGGTTTGTGTCACATTGGACATAGCAGCAAGAAGGCTGTGGAAGAGTCCTATAATCTGAGATCTGGAGGGTGGAGAGGTTTTTCCCAGAGGTTTTGGCATGCCATAGCATCAATGAAAAAAGTACCACATTTCCTTCAGTTAAGGTTTCATGGTTTCTGCGTGTCTTATCTATGTACTTCAGAAACATTATTCTTCTTGTAAATAAAGCACAGAGGATATGAATGCCTTGCTTGAAAGTAAAAGCAGCACTTCTTGGCTGTGGTAGCAACTGTAATGATGGGAAGAAGCGACCTGGGAGGGAACCTTGATAGATCTCCAGAATGATTGTTATGAGCAGTGCTTGAAGTTGTAAAAATCAGATTTAAGAACGGAAATTATAATAACGGGATGTATAGTAAACACTCCATTTCGTGCTCAGGATATATTCCTAGAAAATAGAGTGCTAACCGAATCAGTACTGAACAGGTTGTTTTAACATGATGCTTTGTTGGAGTGCTGGTGCAAACAAGGCAGAGGAGGCACCAGGCTCTCCAGATTCCTGACCCACCACAAAATGACCACCCAAGTCCACATGCTGTAGCAAATCGGTGTGCAAAGCAGGGCAGTGTTGTATGACTAAATTTTAAAAGTGACCACTTCTATATTTGGGTAAGAAATCAGAGTGGTGGATCATGCACGTGACTGGTATTTTCTTACAAGATGATTTTGCTACTGCTTCACTTCTAAAATAATGACTTTATGGCTTTTATGTATGGGCATGCAGTTCAGTTTCACATGCTTCTTCACTTTTTCATTGCTGTGGCTGAAAGACACTCAGCTGATGTGACACCCCATTCCTCTGTCATGGTAGGTCAGCGGACATGTGGCGCCTTGGCTGCTTGATCTGGGAGGTCTTCAATGGTCCTCTGCCCCGGTCATCTTCCCTCCGGTCTTTTGGCAAGGTATGTATCCAACAGGAGAAGAGAGGAGGGCTGGCTTGCTATGTCTACAAGGAACACAGTTGCGGGGAGCGGGGTGGTTTCCCCTCTGCCCTTTGGAGGCTGTTTCTAAAAGTGTAGTATTAGTTTGATATTGGTTTGATGATGGCTGTGGTTCCATCTTACTTCATTGGGCTTTTAGTTTGGAGAGACAATGCTTAGAATTTTCTGCAAGAGAGCTCCAGTGCTCTCTCTTGAACTACAGGAGAGAATTCCAGTGGCGTCACCAAACTACAAGTCCCAGGATTCCATAAAGTGGAGCAGAGGCAGAGGTACACACAGTAGTGGCTAGTACGCTTCCTTCTCCTTTAACCTTTACAGGGGAAGCTGTGCTTGCTGAGTTGCTCCTGGAGGAGAAACAGCGGAGTCTTTTTTGAAGTTACAGTTCCTTTTTGCATTCCAGGTCCTGCCATGACTGGGCTTCTCTCAACTTCAATTATGCTATCTCTTGATTGCTTTCCCCCTTCCTCCCCTTCTCCTCTAGATTCCCAAGTCTTTGGTCCCCCATTACTGTGAGCTGGTCGGGGCCAACCCCAAACTGAGGCCCAATCCTGCCAAGTTCTTGCAGAACTGCCGTGGGCCAGGTGGCTTCATGGACAACAGCTTTGTGGAAACCAACCTCTTTCTGGAGGAGATCCAGGTGAGGGGGGAAGGGGAATCCCAGAATCATAGAGTTGGAAGAGACCTCCAGGGGCCATCTCATTCAACCAACCTGCCATGCAGGAACCCCCAACACAGGACCCCCAACAGATGGCCATCCAGCCTGTGCTTAAAAACCTCCAAAGAAGGAAGGCCGGATTTGTCCCCTAAGAGGGCCAAAGACTTTCAGCTTGGTATCACCAGCCTCTGTCCAATGAGGAGACTTTTAAAAAAACAGCCGTGACAGTGGCAGGTTTGACCATTTGGTGGGTTTTTGAAGACTCACAGAAATGTCTTCAGGTTCTGAGGGCATGTAGTGGACTATTCCACAAAGAGGTGGCAGGCTTTTTTTCAAAGGTCTCTGTTCTTACTCAGATTAAGGAGCCTTCCGAAAGGCAGAAGTTCTTCCAGGAGCTGAGCACCAACCTAGATTCCTTCCCAGAGGACTTCTGCCGCCACAAGGTTCTCCCGCAGCTACTTACGGCGTTTGAGTTTGGAAATGCTGGCGCGATCATCCTCACGCCGCTTTTCAAGGTAAGCAGTCCATGGACTGGGGTCAGAGAGGGCCCCATTCCCACACATTCCACATGGTGTACTTAGATGTTACATGGGCCTACACAATTAAAAGGGGAATGGGTAGAACAGGATGCCAGAGGAGACCTTTTTGACTCAACGCTTAAACTGAGAGTCTAGCTTTGCCCTTCTTCCCAAAGGAGGCACCGTCAGTGCAACCAGTGTTGCTTCTAATCTGTCTTCCGCAGGTGATGCTTTTTTATTTTCTCTTTTATTTAACCCCCCCCTTTGCCACTCTAGGTGGGGAAGTACCTGAACGCCCAGGAATACCAGCAAAAAATAATTCCCATCATTGTGAAGATGTTCTCTTCCCCAGACAGAGCCATGAGGATACGGTTGCTGCAGCAGGTGAGCAAACGCCACTTTCGGCTCCAGAAGGGCAGTTTTGTGTGACAAGCGAGAGAGACCTGGGACAAGCCTCCCATAGTGTCGAAGTCAGTGCCTGTGGCTAATGATGCAGGGTTTTTTTATCAGATGGAGAACTTCATTGAGTACCTGAATGAGCCCACTGTCAACAATCAGATCTTCCCCCACGTGGTGCATGGTTTTCTGGACACCAACCCAGCAATTCGTGAGCAAACGGTGAAGGTATGGGGCACAGTCTCAACACGGCATGTGAAACTGCATGAAGCTCACTCAGGGAGGGGAGAGTCCTCCTCCTCCTCTTCCTCCTGGGTGGCTTATCAGCCTGGGACCAGCAGTTTGCAGAAATTAAAGACTTCACCTCCCTGTCCTGTGACCTCATGCAGGGGAGTGGGATCAGGAGACAGAGATCTAGTCTCATGCGCTCCCAGAGGCATTTGGTGGGGCCACTGTGAGATATAGGAAGTTTGGACTAGATGGGCCTTTGACCTGATCCAGCAGGGCTCTTCTTACGTTCTTATGATGAGTAATAAATCCCTGTTCCTATGGTGATTAACGGCAAAAATGACGATGACAATGAGGATGAAAACAACTGATAATAAAATGGAAGCAGAACAGAGGGCGAAAGGAAAGTGGGGGTGAGGAGGGGAAAGGAAAGCAAGAGCACTCAGGGAAAAAAACCCCATCCTGTGATGAAGGCTTTCCTCCATCTCGGGGAGGATCTGCCCGATGATAACTGGAAAGAAGGTGATGTTCCCACAAACTGCCCTCTTTCTTTTCTTCTGCCAGTCCATGTTGCTTCTGGCTCCAAAGCTGAATGAAAACAACCTCAACGTGGAGCTCATGAAGCATTTTGCACGCCTCCAAGCCCGTGATGACCAGGGGCCCATCCGTTGTAACACGACTGTATGCCTGGGCAAGATTGGACCCTATCTCAGTGCCAAAGTGAGTGGGGATTCTGTGGGCCAGGGGTGGGGGTTGTTTTCCTTGAAGAGCCAAAGAGGACACTTCCGGACACCACACGGGATGTTCAGAAGTATCACTGAAAAGAGCAGTGCATGGAAATTGCAGATTTTTTTCCACATACAAGACTATATTTTTGTCTAAAATTGTTAGACTAAAAGTTCAGGGTTGTCGTATGTAAGCAAAACTAATTTCGGGTTTAAAATGACGTTTTAAAAGGTCATTATAAAACAATGTTTAAAATGACTTTTAGCCACCAACTCAAGCACTTGCCTCGGTGGCTAAAAGTCATTTTAAACACCACACACACACACAGCTCACAAAGGAGGAGTAGCCAGGCCCTGCTGCATTTCCCACCCTAGGCTTATGCTTGAGTCAATAAATTTTCCCAGTTTTGGGGGTTTAAATTAGGGCCCCCGGCTTATACTCTGGTCGACTTATACTCGAGTATTTACGGGTAGATGCTCTGAAGTCCCTCCTCAAATCCAGTATGCAAATTGTGGTCAGAGAGTGAAATCGACCATTAAAGAGAATTTCTATTTCCTTCAGTTGGCTCTTCATTCCTGCCATTGCCTCATTTCTCCAGGGGCAACGCCTTGGCATTTAGACTTGCCAACAAACCCAGCTTGGAGGATGCATTTGAGGTTTGGAGGTGAGAAAAAAGCAACACACTTTCAAAGCAAGGAGCTAAAGTGTTGGGCAGATTGGAAGGAATGGGAGAGTGAAAGTGAACTGAAACATGGGATGGCCATGTTGGGTCCTTGACATGACATTTTGTTGCCGCAGATTATGCCTGTTGGATAAAATAAGAAAATCTGGATTGAGGAACAATGGGCCTTTTTACACAACCCCTAAGATCCGCTGGTCCCTTAAATTCGGACCAGAGATCTTGGGGGTCTGTCACTCTTCCTTCCTCCCCACCACTCCGCACGTCCTGGCTGCTGGCTGCATGAGGGGAGGGAGGGGGAAAAAGCCTTTAAAATGGACAAAAGAAAAAGCCTTACCTCCGGTGCCTGCTCCGAGGCCCGGTGGGAGCCACAATTACTTCCTGGTTCCTCTTAAAGGGGCAGGAGGCAAAAGAAAAACAACAAAAAGAAGCGAGGAGAGCCGGCACTCTCCGCATCAAAATTTTTCACCCTCTTCAAGCAGGTACAAGAAAAGTGTGCTGGGTCGCGCTTAATTGTCTGCAAACTCCGGAGCTGGTCGGGAAACATTTTTAAGCTCCGGAGCTTGCAGCCATTTGCGGCGGAGTTTAGGGGTCGTGTATAAATGCCCAATGTTAGTTCTTCGCTGGTTGGTTTGTTTGCTTGCTTTTTCTTTGCAGACCAGACAGAATGTCTTGATATCAGCTTTCAGCCGTGCTACAAAGGACCCCTTCGCCCCCTCTCGGGCTGCTGGAGTTTTGGGCTTTGCGGCGACACACAATTTTTACTCCATGAAAGACTGTGCTTTCAAAATCTTGCCCGTGCTGTGTACGTTGACTGTGGATCCAGAGAAGAGTGTTCGGGATCAGGTGAGCTGTGAAGAACAGCATTGAACCTGCCCTGTTTCCTTTTGAGGGCAGGTAAAAAGGAAGGGTTATCATGTTGCCAAGTGTTTTCAGGCAGATGGACTTGTTATACTTTCTGAACTAATATGGAACTGGGGGCAATGATGTTTCTTTTATTTTCAAACCCAACTTTCTGCTGAAAAAATAACATTCAAGTAAAGCAAGTGGCATCAGTTAAAACAGTTAAAAGGCACGACTAGCAATAGTTTGAAAGTCAGCCAGCAGAAAGTAGGAAAACCAGCAGGCCCCTTTAAAAAGTCTTCTAAAGAGAGCAGGCACTGTTTCAGATACCGAGGGACCATCCACTGAATCTGTGTTCTGGGTTTGTTTCCTCCTCCTCCTTCCTCACCTCATCTTCAAAATCCTTTTCTTCCTCTTTCTTTTAGGCCTTTAAGGCCATTGGCAGCTTCATGGCCAAACTGGAAAAAGTATCTGAAGATCCCGATCTGCTCTTGGAACTTGGTGAGCTACTTTTTTTTTGGGCGGGGGCCCCCCCCAACCCCAAGGTAATTGAGGTGGGATGGCACAGCTCCAAACCTCCCTGCCTTTTGGACTCCAAATTCCCAGCATGTTTTGTATTGTTTGTCTTTTTATTTTTATTTTGTATTCCAAATTAAAAAAAAATAAAGTTAAGTCCAAGCCCTGGGTGGCGAATTTCTGGCCAGATTGGATGGGGAAATCTGTTGTACCAAATGACAAAGTTTTGTTTTTCTTTGCAAACTCGGCTCATGGTTCCCCTTGGTCCCCATGGCGGCATCTCCTGCTTCCAGGTTTTTTTTTTTTAAAAAAATCTGGAAAACCAGGAAAGCTCTTCACAAATGAACAATATGAACATTTATTTGGGAAGTCGACATCAAACCGGGTGCTCTGTTATCTCTTTAGAAAAGGATGTCCAGGCTGCCTCTGCCAACCCAGGGGCAGGGACTGCAGCCAGTTGGGCAGGCTGGGCTGTGACGGGGGTCTCCTCTCTCACGTCAAAGCTGATCCGGACCAACATGGGGACAGTGCAAGCTACAGAGCACACCGCTGAGGATACCCCAGCCACGCGGACACCAGAGGCTCTCAAATCGGGTAAGTGGGGCCTGTAAAGTACCATATTTTTCCCATCTGTAAGACCTCCCCATATATTAGGAAACATCCCCCCACACTTTCAAGATCCCAAATAGAGATGGGCACGACTCAGAAAAAAATTTTCGTTTTCGTTTTCGTTTTCGGCTAGGGTCCGTTTCGTTTCGTTTCCGTTTTCGTGAGCTAATTTCAAAATTTCTCGTTTTCGTTTCGTTACGTAACGAAAACGAGAAAACGGAAACGAAAATTTTTCCGTTTCTCCCCATTTAGCTCCATTATGTGTTTTTCCAGTAACGAAAAACGAAAATTGGCTCAAAATTAGTCGTTTCGTTTCCGTTTTCGGTCCATTTTTGAACCGTTTTTCGTTTTCGTTTCGTTACGTAACGAAAACGAAAAAACGAAAACGAAAACGAAAACACCGCTAAGTCGTGCCCATCTCTAATCCCAAATTAATAAATCCTCCCTGAGGTCTCCTCCACCCCGCCCCACCCCTTCCTGTTTCCCTTCCTTTCCCCATTCTGAAGACTTCTCCTCCGATCGATCCAAATTCCAGTCTTGTGGAGAAAAAACTCAATGCCCATCTGAAACAAGCCCCACAGCTTCAAAACACTGTTAATAGGTTAGCTAAAAATAACTCAGCTGGACTCAAAACCCGTCAGAAGAGAAGTAGCCTGAAGTCCTGTAAATGGACTTATGAGCATCTTGTACCAAGGAGGACAATAATGAGTCAAAAACTTGTTGCTTGGTATATCACAATTGAACAGGCTTTTTTTTTTACTATGTGCACTTAGTAAGTCAACTCCTCTGTAAGTTCCATGAATTTAAATGGGCCTACTCTTAACCGTGACTCCCTGTGTTAGTCATGGTCATGACAGGCTCATTTGACTCAGTGGAATTTATGGAGACGCTGACTCCCCCCTTCCCCATTGATCCAGTGGGCCTACACTCTGTCGTGATTTTAGCCAATGTGCCATTGGGGAAGATCTACAAGCCTGGGACCCCCCATTGGAAAAGCCCTGCCTGCCTTCTTGATCTACTTGATTCCTGCAGATGAACCTCGAACAAGCAGGTCATTTTGATCATCTTCTTCATTTTATTCTCCATTTTTAAAAAAAGGAGGCGACGAGGCCCCTGCGGCAGCCACCACCGTTTCTGCTTCCTCAAGCCAATGGGACCTGGAAGAAGAAGCAGCCGAGGAAAGTTCAGCAGATCGTTGGGAGGAAGAGGACTGGGGCAGTTTGGAGGTAAAAGGGAATGAAAGGGATCAGGGAAGCAGTGGATTTGGTCTTGAGGAAGCGCTCCAGTTTCCTGGCTCATGGGAATAAAAATCCAAGGAGAGCTGATCTGGATGACCCAAATTCCACTCTGGACTAGTATTCGGTTTCCACAGGGGCCAACCAGATACCCCAGTTAGAAAGATAAAAGTGTACATGTAGTTGCCATCTTGTGCTGCTCAGCAGCTGACCTTTAGAGCTAGAATGCCCCAACACATGGAAGTTCCATTCCCAAATAACTTGACTAAGGAGAAGCTAACAATAGCTCTGTTTCAGTAATTCAGTTTCCCAGATATAGGCTGTTTATACACAACCCCTAAACTCCGGGGCAAATGGCTCCCAGCTCCGGAGCTTAAAAATGTTTCCCCACCAGCTCCGGAGTTTAGAGGAAATTAAGTGCGACCCCGCCCACCTAAGCGTGACCCAGCGCACTTTTCTTGTACCTGCTCTTGTGAGGTGACAATTCCTTGATGCGGATGTGCCAGGCTCTCCTCGCTTCTTTTTGTTGGGTTTTTTTTTTTTTTGCCTCCCGCCCCTTTAAGAGAAGGAATCAGGAAGTGACGGGGCTCGGAGCAGCTTCCACCCACGGGGAGGTAAGCCTTTATTCTTTTGTCCCTTTTTTCCCTCCCTCCCCTCACGCAGACAGGAGCAAGGAAGTGCGGAGGGGTGGGGACGGAGGAACAGCAACGAACCCCCAAGATCTCTGGTCCAAATTTAAGGGGCCAGCGGATCTTAGGGGTCGTGTGAAAAGGCCCATAGTCAGCCCGATGCCTCTGGGGAGCATGGAAGCAGGACATGGGACACATGTGCCCTTTCTGTTTGGGTTTCTTGGCTACTGGAGCTGAGCCACTTGCGAGTGAGACTATCTTATAGCCAAAGTGACTAGAGAAATTCATGGAGACTGTGGCTCTTTAAAACTGTGTGAGGGTTAAGATTTTTGTTCCTAAGCTGGGTCTGCTCTGCGCATGCCTCATTCTTTCTCTCTTTCTCAATGTTCTTTATTATCTTTTTCATTTCTCTTCATTTCTTTACTCTTTTGTTTTTTCAGGAAAAAGGGCAATAAAGGAAATCAAGAGATTATACCACAGCTAATGAACCAGAATTTGGATAGTTATTGTATTATGCAGAGATAACTCTATCGTATTACTTTCCCAGACTTGCAAAGCTTGCGTGTTATTACTGCCCTGTACCTGTTATTGGGCTTTGCAGAGGAAGAGGAGGAAATCTTCCATGAGCAATTGATGCATGATTTGAAAGAGTTTTTCTTTTCTTTCTTTCTTTCTTTCTTTCTTTCTTTCTTTCTTTCTTTCTTTTCCTTTTTCTTTTTTGTCTTCTGTCAGCAAGAGACTGAGCAGGTGAAGGGACAAAACAGCCCTGATGACTGGAACACCCCGGGTTGGATAGAACCAGCTTTGGCAGCCAAAAAATCTGGAAGCAGGACAGTAAGTCTTTTGAAGTCTCTTGGATTAGGAAGGACAGGCAGTTGTCAACAGACCTGAGAGTCCAGGAAATGATAGTACCAGTCCAGTGGGAATATAATTTAGTGTGTTGTGTGGGAGAAATCTGGGGAGCAAGATACCTCTGAACCTCTGGAAACCATGTATAGATTATTTCATCATAAAAAAAATATGAAATTCTCATGCCTAGTACCTGCAAACAAACCAGGATGCTCAGTCCCAGCTCTCCTTTTTCAATCCCCCTCCAGACTGCTGCTTCCATTTCCGTGAAGCCAGAATCGGACTGGAGTGCCTCTGCCTGGGACCTGGAGCCATCTTGGGGCCACAAGAAGGGGCATGGCAATGCCGCAGAGGAGGACTGGCGGGGCAACACCAGCGAGGGGGACATGGGTTGCAGTCTGACCCAGAAGGCTGCTGTCTCTGCCCCAGAAGGGACCAGGCTGGCGAGCGAGTACAACTGGGAGAGTGTCGCCCCTGCAGAGAAGCTGGACCCTTTCTCCTCTCTTCTTGAGAAGTCAGGGACAGAAAGGCAGGTGAGAGGATCCCATTTAATCTCCAGTTTCCTTTCAGATGCACAGAGGGGTGAGTGAGGGAGAGAGCTAGCTGCTCAGAGTTTCAACTGGATGCCCCTGCCTCTTGCATCATCTTTCTTTGGGAGGACTCAGACGCAGGCGATCAGGGTGTAGGCACTCCCATCATCTTAAATCATAATGTAGGGTGGTGCATCTAGGTAAAAAGAATGAATTGCACAGATAGAGGATGGGAGACACCTGGCTGGAAAATAGTACCTGTGAAAGGGATCTGGGAGAGTCTTGGTGGACCACAAATTGAACATGAACCAGCAGTGTGATGCGGTGGCCAGAAAAGCCAATGCGATTCTTGGTTGCATCAACAGAACCATAGTGTCTAGATCAAGGGAAGTGATAGTACCACTCTATTCTGCTCTGGTCAGACCCCATCTGGAGTACTGTGTCCAGTTCTGTGCGCCTCAATTTAAAAAGGATGTTGATAGTCTTGAACGGGTCCAGAGGAGGGTGACCGGGATGATTGAGGGTCTAGAGGAAATGTCTTATGAGGAGCGGCTTAGGGAGCTGGGAATGTTTAGCCTTACAAAAAGAAGACTGAGAGGGGGTGTGATAGCTATGTTTAAATATTTAAAAGGATGTCACATTGAAGAAGGGACTGATTTGTTTTGCGTGGCTTCAGAGACTAGGACATGGGGCAAAGAGCCCAGTTTTTGCTCTTAAGGCTGGAGCCTGTGCCTCAAGCCCTCTTGCCGTGCTTTTATCTCCTTTTCACAAACTGCCTTCTTCTTCTTCCAGAGGAACACAGAGACTCTCGGGGACTGGGGGCTCGGCGAGAACTGGGAGGCGCTGGAGTCTGACCAAGGTAGGTTCCCCTCCAACCCCTGCCCCGGGAGAAGAGCCTCAGATGCCAGGCTGTGACCCGACCTCTTTTTTATCTTGTTTTGGCACCTGCAGGGCCCAGCAAGGCTGAACTGGCGCGGAAGAAGCGGGAAGAGAGGAGGCAGGAGATGGAGGCCAGGCGGGCAGAGAGGAAGGCAGCCAAGGGACCCATGAAGCTGGGCGCCAGGAAACTGGACTGATGCTCTTTTTACACAAGGGAGAACAGACGGATGCTCTTGTGGGACAGACGGGAGAAGCCAAGTGGGGGCCCTTGGGTGGAGCATCACTGGGTTGAATCCACCTCTGCCTCTGCGAGGGAGTCAGAAGCCTTGAGTTCTTCCACCATGAGCCCGGCTCAAGCATTCTTCCTTTCACAAGCCCCCCTCACATCTTCCTTGGCCAAGACCTTGCCAAGAAGCTTTGCGGGCTCCCTGGCAAAATTCCCCTTCCTTTTCACAGACAAGACTTGGACACAGGACACCCTCTTGGGAGCAGGGGGGTGAGAGAGAGAGAGAGAGAGAGGGGTGGGGTGGGGACAGATCTCTCTCTCTCTCTCTCTAGGGTATTCTGTACAGCTGCAGGTTTCCAGTAGGATATATGTATTTATGTAATGCTTGCCTGTTTCATTAGTTCATGCGAAATGGAGGCCAATAAATTAATTCTTTAAAGAAAGTAGCCTAGGACATGCATCAAAAAATACCATCTTGACCTATGACGGCCATTGGTGGGTGAAGATGGGTTTTTGATGGCTGGGCCATCACAATGGTTCCTGCGTTCCCCTTTACCGCATACCCAGGGAATCTCTGGATCCCCCCCCCACCCACCCACCTGTCTTGTGAGGCGATTTCGCTTTCAGTGGCCCAACCGACTCTGAAGCAGGATCGCTGGAGAAGGACCAGAACGATCCATTCTCAGCCTGCCTCTCCGGTGCAAACTTTTTAGCAGTCCACTAGCCCTGCCTGCTCTTCAAAACAAATGTTAATGACCTGGTCTGGAACCCTTGACACACCCACACCCTCTCCCTCGGCAAATGAAAGAAGCCAGCGGTGCCACTTTCGTGTGACCTTTTAATGCATTTCTTTTTTTTCTGGCTGAGAGGGTGAGGCCAAGACCCACTAGAAGCCCTGGCTAGGCCCAATCTGAGGCAGCCCCATTTGCTCGTATTTTTGGCGGTTTAGCTGTTCGGGAATCTCCTGACCGGAGTGCTTTTTATCTTCTTCTCTTTAAAACAATGCAGAAGTTAGCTCAGCTTTTTGTGCTTTTCTTAAGGTTGAGTGTCTTTTTTAAAAAGTGTCTCGTCTGAACATATCCTGAGCCTGCTGCTCCCGAAGAGGCAAGCAGGCTGGAGAAGGCAGAGAGAAAGGCCAGTGCCATCAGCCAGGAGGTCAGAAGCTGATGGGTCGAGGCTGAGGCTTCCCTGAGATGCGAGGGGAGTCAGACTTCTTGGACAAGAAGGGTGGGGGGGGCAGAAGATGCCTCAGTTTGGCCACAAATCCTTCCCTCATGCTGCTGTCCTCTCCCCGATGCCTCTGCCACCGGGTCCTCCATCTTCCTTTGTGCCAGCCGATGTCCTTCTCTTCGGCAACAAGCAGGTCCATCTGAGCAGCCCTGAAGAGGCACAGGTTTCGTTCTGGTGGAGCATGGCAGGAAACCCGTTCCACTGGAGACACAGCTGAATGCCCCACCCATCATGTGGAGCTCGTGCTTCCGGGGCCTGGAGGAAGGCTCTGGTCAGAGATCTGTTGTGAGAAAATAGACTCGATCATAAAGGACTGCTGGCCAGGACATTTCTCTTCTCAGGCTGGGGGACTGCCTTGGGAAAGGGTTCCACTAGGCAGGGTGGTTTACACAGTTGCCACAACCCTGGCCCTGTCGACACAGCCGTTCAATCCCAGTGGCACCCAAGAGATAAAAGGCAGGGAGGTGGTTGAAAAAGCTGCCTTTGGGTTCTTGCCGCACTTGGTGTACTGTTATCTCTTACCTCTTCCAGTGCACTGGTGCCTGAAGGGAGCCCTTGAGGAGAAGCGAAGGAGTTCTCTGAGGCAGAACTGCCTGATGTGTGCTTGACTGCAGGGACAAGAGGAGAGAGAGGAAGTGTTCAGCTGGGTCTGGGGTGGTGGTGATGGAGCAAAACATCCCCCCCACTCCTGCCTCCCAGGATGAGAGGGATGTGGCCCACAGGAGATCTCCCTGAAGGCTACTGCCTTTATTGTCTTGAAACAGGGATTGTAGGGAAGTACTTGGATGGGATTTCCTGCTCGGGCTAGATGGCCCTTGAGGTCTCCTCCAACAATAGGTTTCTAGGATTCTAAGGGCTCGGGATCACCTGAAGACATTGCAGAGTGCTGACTCTGGTGTTGCAGCTCGGGGCATTGGGGTGCCTGCAACCGAGCCACGCTTTAGATGCTGGTTGAGAAACAATCTCGGTTGGGTGACTGCTGGCGGGTATCTGGTCCAGCCCGCTTTGCTTTTTGTCACTGCCCTCGTCTCTCTGGCCTGACCTCCTTGCCCAAAATGCAAGTCCTTTCCTAAATAGAAATCTAGCCTTCCCGGGCACTGAAAATAAATAACCCCCAGATCGTGTTTTATACCACCTTTTGGCAGAAATGGAAGGTGTTTGGACTCGAGCTCCCCAAAAACCTGGCTGTGTCATGCAAGGAGTTGTAGTCCAGGGAATTTTTTTTTAAAAAATGAAGCCTGTCACGTATCTGACCTCGGGTGGCCCTATTGGAGAACCCAGGCCTGCCTGGAGGAAACAAGCTGTTCTTGCCTCCCCCCCCCCATCCCACTTCCCCAGGTCCCTTCTTACAGGAGGAGGAGGAAGAAAAAGCAGCAGCTGTCGTTCTATTGCTTCCCGTGGAGAAAGGCCGCCGGACCTCGGAAAAGCTGCTGCAACACAACCGTCCTTGCGCTTCCTGCCGCTTCTCTTCCTGGGCCTGTAAGCAAAGGTCCAGTCAAGGGTGGGTGACTGGGAGGTTGAGCATGAGGAGAATGACTAAGCAGGCTAAACATATTGATTTCCAATTCAGCCTTTGAGCATTTCAGAATATGGACTAAGGGAGGATGGGTGCACCAGCTAAAGGGAAGGCAGCACCCTTTGCCTCCCCAGGCATCATTCACGAATGCCAGCAGGACACCAAAACTCACCACGTGGAGGTCCTGCAGCTTGAGATGCTGCTCACTTGGCCCCACGTGGACCAGGTGGTTGAAGTTGCTCGGGGCAGAGATGAGCTTGGACCGGAGGCTGGGGTCACGGATCATCTCCCTACAGAGCGCAGAAAAAAAGGATGGAAAGGTGGTGTCCAGCTGGACGACAGCAAGGGCAGGGGATCAGGGTGTCAGAGCTGGCTGGATCCGGCATTCAGTTCCCCACTGTGCCTTGGGGGAGGGGGGAGGGGGTGGTGGGGAGCCAGCCTGTATGTCTGTCCTTGGGCAAGCTGGAAAGTCCCAGAGCACCCTCAGGAAAAGGGAGAGGCAAACCATTTCCTATTCCGTTCTACAAAACCATGAGAAGGGTCGTCTTAAGTAAAAATTGATCAAACGGCATGTAATCATTATCTGATGCAGACTGGAGACCCAATGCATGTTGGAGGAAGAGTGTCAAGCAAATCAGACATAAAACCCCTTGATTTTCAAAGGGCAAACTTCCCTCCGATGAGGAAACTAGTTAGAGAGAAATTGAAGGGGAAGGTTAGAAGAATCCGATCTCTTCAGAGTGCATGGAGCCTGTTTAAAACAACGGTAATAGAGGCCCAGCACAAGTGCATACCACAAAGAAAGAAGAGCTCATCTAAGTCCAAGAGGGCGCTGGCATGGTTAACAAGTTGAGTTAGAGAGGCTCTAAAGTGCAAGGAGAGGTCTCTCTGTAAATGGAAATCCTCTCCAAATGAGGAAAATAAAAAAGAACACAAACTCTGGCAAAAGAAATGTAAGAAGATGATAAGAACATGAATCACCTAACACCAGTGAGAGCTCCGTTTCCTGTGAGTGAGAGAGCTCCGTTTCCTGCGAGGACACCATTGAAAGTAAAAGGGACATGTGGGAGGTTGAGAAGTCTTGGATTCTCTTTCTTTTAAAGCACATATTGATCTGTGTAGCGCTTATATCCTGCCTGCAACCTGTAGCCTGCATGCTGTAATTAAAAACGGCAAACCGCCCAGAGACTACCTGAAGTGGGTATGGGGCGGTATATATGCAGAACACTTTGCTTCCTCTTTTGGGCCAGCCCTCGGTGCCCCGACTCACCTCCGTTGGAGCTGCTGCTCCTCCGCAGAGATCCTGAAAGAGAAGCGCCGCTTGTGCCGTGTCCTCATGAGGTGCCGCCGGCTGTTATCTGTCGTCTGGGGGATTTCAAACTCATCTTGGTCTGCAGGAGAGGCGGGGGGGGAGCATGTGCCCCAGGTCACCAGATGATCCGAATAGGGTCAGGTGCACAAACTATGGTTAGAAACTCGGAAGGGGCTTTTGCACCTCCCGGAGGCCTGGTTCCCCGGGGGGGGGGGGGCTGGCCTCAGCAGAGCTGGGTTCTTGTCAAGAGTTCCCAAACCCTCTCCTTCCCCTCCACTTGTCTCAATTCCTTGGTAAATCTTCCAGGGCTCCGAGGGCGAAGGGGAGCCAAATGGGGCCAGAAGTAGTACTAAAAAGCAGCTTAGAACTGTCCCCGCTAATTCCCTCCTCTGCCCTGTGAGGATGGGCAGAGTTGGACATGAGCCCCACTGGGATTTCTCCCAGTCAACCTGGAACCTGTGCGGGCCAATTGAGGGGTGCAGGGGTGAGTGTCCCACTCCACTAAACTAAAACGTCCCAGGACAGCGTAGAATCAATCCAGTTGCTACAACTGTGCAGTCTGGGTAACACTGTGGGAACAACATTTCCTCTTTTGGGATTAGGAATCTCCTTTAAAGAACATTCTGCATGGCCTTGCCATCATCATTCATTGGCATCCTTCAGTCTCGAAAGACTATGGTATCATGCCTGGAGTAGAGATCCTAAGAACAACACCTAGTGTGACTAAATAGACCAATTCGGGAATGGCAGTCTCTACCGCACTGGGGGACAGATGTATTCTGTTTCTTGCCCGGTCCTCGAGTTTCGTTCTTTCCGTGCCTGCCTCTTTTCCTCTGCCTGTGGGACAAATGCCTCTTCAAATTTATGTAGACCATGCTGTATCTCTTGCCTCCAGACAGAGCGATCGGAGGTCAGGGTTTCCCATCTGTTGAGGTCCATTCCCAAGGCCTTCAGGTCCCTCTTACAGATATCCTTATACCGCAGCTCTTGTCAACAGTAAGCAACAGCCACTGATCCTATGGTTGCCTCTGGAGACCTAATGGCCCACACAAAGCAATACTTGCATCCCTTCAAGTCTAGAATACATGGCCTTTTCCACCTGCTCTACAATGCCCACGCTCCTTACCAGCTGCCTTGTTTCTTATGTAGGTTAGGCGGACCTTTTCGCTGCCAAAAGTGCAAAGGGAACCTTCAGAGTTCAATGCTCGGACCTGGGAAGAGAGAAGAGCCCTCAGCTGGTACAGCTGGTCTGTCCTCTTAAGCCTTTCCAAGGCAAGAGTTCAGCCAATAGAAGAAATACCTCCAGGGCCACAGAATGTCCTTCCTCGTGGGGTGGTTGTGAAGATATGACAGGGGAGCCATCTGTACCAGCTTCATCTCATGGTAGGAAGGGTACGATATAAAGGAAATAAATCAACAGGTCCTGGCCTTCTTCCCAGCAGTCCTTAGATTGGACCAGGGTGCCGCTTTTTATCAGGCTAAATTCTTGGCCCTGGCCTACAACACCCATTATCATAGAATTATAGACGAGTGAAGTTGGAAGGGAGTATTCAAGGCCACCAAGTCCACCCCCCTGCTCAAGGCAGGAATACCAATCAAAGGAGATCTGCCAGGGGGTTGTCCAAAATCCCCTCGAATGCTTCCAGTGTTGGAACACTCACCACCTCTTGAGGTCATTGGTTCCCCTGCAGTTGTGGATTAGGGTTAGCTACAGGGGAGAGGTAATTTCACAAAATTTGGAGGGCCATGGATTTTTCTCACTCCTGCTCCAGAGGATGGTGGTGTGTGTGTGTGTGTGTGTTTTTTGGGGGGGGGGGGTTTCTAACCATCATTTCAGGTTGAAATAACCTTGCAATTTATTATGGAATTTTTTTTTGTTCCTCTTTGATTAAAACAAACTGGCGGGGACAGGCCATTGTTTAAATCAACCGATCTAAATAGTGCTGATAGATTTAAGATGTCTATCTCTTTGGTTAGGCATGCAGATCTCACTCAGAAAAAAAGGCCACATTTGATAGAGGTGCAATCCAAAGAAAAGTGTTCTAGATAACCTTTAGGTGGCCGGATAGCTCAGTTGGGAGTTCAATTCCCTACTGTGCCTCCAATCCTAAATTTCCCCCAGGAAGAACGGAATGGAAAACCACTACCGAGTCCTTGCTACAGAGGAGAAAAGGGGTCATCATATAGTCAGCATTGACATGATGGCACAGGATAATAATTATAGATACCTTTTTCAGAGAGATACTCTGAATCCACTCAGCTTTCCTGATATCAAACACATCCACTGCATTCTCGCTGAACACTGACAGATATGGAACATTGTAGCCTGGGGTGAAGAGAGAAAAACAGCACACCAATGGAGACCATGTTTGACGGGGTAGGAAGGCATCTGCCCTCATTCATACCACCTTACATCAGGCATTAAACGGATCTTGACTGTTCAGCTATGCTTTGTGTGGAGGTCCTCTGGCCATTTTAGATGGTCATACTCATTATCTTCACCTGGCCTTCCCTATCAATGAATGGATATTGTAATTTATCCCATTTGGGTTTTTTTGCCTCCCGCCCCTTTAAGAGAAGGAATCAGGACGACGACAGGGCTTGGACCAGCAAACGGAGGTGAGCCTGCATTCTTTTGTCCCCTTTTTTCTCCCTCCCCTCACGCAGACAGGATCAAGGAAGTGTGGAGGGGTGGGGACGCAGGAAGAGCAACGAACCCCCCAAGATCTCTGGTCCGAATTTAAGTGTCCAGCGGAACTTAGGGGTCGTGTGAAAAGGCCCTTTGTTCCCATGAACCAAGATGCACGTCCCAAATTTGGAAGCCACTCACAGCAGCTGAGAGGGAGCGCCGGCCACATCAGCTCCTGGGTCCGGCTCCGGCGCCCTTGTCCGTCGACGTAGAGACCAAACCCGCTGAAGCAGAGAACCAGCTCGTTCAGGCTGACCTCCACCGCCTTCAGGGCTTCCATCTGGGTCACTGCTGTGGCTCGGGGATCCTCCGGGTGGGGCAGGTTCAGGGGGGGTCCCTCGTTGAGCAGAGGGTAGAGGGAGAAGCCCGATGGGTAGCCTACGCAGAGACGGTCACCCAGGACGTCGAGGCACTGGACGTAACCTGGAGCGTGGATCTCCTTGATACGCCGGTAGGGTGGGCGCGTGGCGGTGAGCTGGAAGCAAAGGACTTGGCGCCTGCAGGCCACGCAGAGTACGGGGGTGGTTCCACGGCAGATGAGGCCCACGGCCACAGCCTGGCAGCTCTTCGCTTCCACCAACTTGGTTCCTGGAGCTTCCGGAGTTTCCAGCTCAGCCCAGGAAAAGATTCGGATGCCATGGTTTTTGCCACAAAGCACCGTGAGCAGCTGGGCCTGGGGAGAGACTAGTAGGAGCTGCACCCGCCTGCAGTCCCCCACCTGTAGGACCTCTGCAGCAGAGGGAAGAAAAGTGGGGGGAGTGTTCAGCAAGGGAGCTGGAATAAAGGCACATCAAGGCACAGGACGAGCCATGGAATGGTACAATAATAGAATTGGAGAGCCATTGCAGGAAATGCACAGCTAAAGCTGCATCATTCCAACCTGATCAGGCCCAGCTCTGCCATTCAGGCTTCCAAGCAGGCAGCTGCGTCAGGTGGCAGACATCATGGGGAGGAGAAAAGGGACAACTCCTTACATCCATTCCCCCTGAGCCCCCTGGCCAAACTCTGCTCTTGGAGAACAGCCATTTCTGGCATCCTCTAAAGCAGCCAGGGATGACTCAGTTCCCCTCCCAGCTGGATCCTCTGGGTAGAACTCGGGGGAAGAAGTATGACATCGGGACTTGGCTCAGGCAGAAGATTTTTCTCAGGCTGAACCTTCCCTCGTGTGAAGTTTTTGGAGTGGGGGAGAGAGTGCCTTTCCTTTTTAGATGAATTGGAGCAAGCAAGCCAGGGATTTAGGAGAACTCTACTGTTAGTTGAGCCCAAAAATCTCTTACCATTTGTACGGAGGTGAATTAAAAAGAGTCCATCTTCTGTACCAAGGGCAATCCGCTCCCGGTCTGGAAAAGAGTGGACCGCCATCATAATTGGATTGTAGAATTTTAAGGGATTCCTAAAGCCATCTAGACTAAACCCTCACTGAGGGAGCCTGTCCCTCCACAATGCCCACACTCCACACACACACACACACACACACACACACACACACACACACACACAC
>JAHTLZ010000098.1:614577-657750 GCA_023846285.1 Phrynocephalus versicolor | reverse complement strand
TAATAATAATAATAATAATAATAATAATAATAATAATAATAATAATAATAGTAGGGTGACACTTGGTGACATCTTGATCTGCCCCAAAGCACGAGCAATGCCAAGAAATAATATTATTAATCTAGCATTTGAATATTTGAAAACCAATCAATGTTTTTATCATTTTGCTTGCTTTTGACTACAGCATTTCATATATTTCAGCAAGAGCCTGGTACACAGACAGATCACAAGAGAGAGACACAAAGATATAATCTTGCCAGTTTTCACTCTCTAATATCAAAAACAAACCCTGCTCTCCCCACCCCACTTTTTTGCTGGAAAAATAGAAACCCTTCTACATTTTGAAAAGGAAAAAAAAAACTTTGCGCTCACAGCGACAAAAAAGGAGACCTCCTCACCTTCCAGATGTGAATGTAAATCCAACAAATGGTAGATGATGACCAGAGAACGCTGCATGTGAGACAGGTGGAAGAGTCCCCTGGAAGTGGCAAAGAGCAGGAAGAAAATTTGATCTTGCCTCTCTTCCCATCCCTGGAAGACTGCCGGGGGTCCCAGCTCCCCCAGGCCACAAATTTGGTTTCTTTCTTCTCCCGTCCTGAGCTTCTCAAGTGAAGTCAAAAGTTGTGAGAGGAAAGATGGAACAAACCAGCCTTTCCCACCCTTCCACCCCCATACCATTCTCACTGGTTGATCTATCTATCTATCTATCTATCTATCTATCTATCTATCTATCTATCTATCTATCTATCTTTCTTTCTTTCTTTCTTTCTTTCTTTCTTTCTTTCTTTCTTTCTTTCTTTCTTTCTTTCTTTCTTTCTTTCTTTCTTTCTTTCTTTCTTCATACAATTTATATGCCACCCACTACCCAAAGGTCTCTGGGCGGCATATAAATTGAGTCTTTGGAGCAAGGGGGTAGAAACTCCAAGTTTGCTCACACAGTGAGTGTGGACGCTCTCCTGTTCCCTCCCTCTCACCATCAGCATGTTATATTGACCAACATTTTGCATTTCAACTTTTTTTTGTGCTAGGGGAGTAGAAGTCAGATTTTGGTTTCTCATGAACCAAACCTTTTAATTATTTTTTTCAAACCTTGGAGTTTGAATAGTGACATACTATTTGCTGTGCATGTTAGAGATTCTGTTTACAACCTTGCATGCTGCCTGTAGTTTGTTTGATTGAGAGAGACTCTTCCAGACTGGGGTGACTGTCAGTCTATCCAACACTAACCAATCTTGTATCTGAATTTTAAAAGAGCCCACTTCTCCGCTAAGTGTTCCTTTCTCTCTCTTTAGCCTGTTGAAGTTTGCTCCTGAGCTGTTCACAACAGTAACTATTATTATTCCTTAAGCCTCTGTACTTCTACGGTGTAAGAAAGAAAAGTACACCTGAAACACAAAGCTCTGCAGCACTTTGGGGTACAAAAAGACGCATCCAGCAATTCCAGGAAGGTTGCAGCCAGAAGGAGGAAGAGGCTCTTGTCTGCGACCCACCCGGCCTGACTTGTCTTACCGACTCCTTAAGGGTGTCATCGTCCACATCGAAGTTGGAGGTGTCAGCAGGACTGGCCACCTCTGGCAAGAAGGGTGGAGGGGTGTCGTGGATGTTGTCCCAGTTGATTCCCTCAAAGAACGGATGGCTCTTGAAGTCCTTGATGCCGTTCTGGCCCAGCCGCAATTCCTGGCGGCAGAGGAGCTTACGAATGAGGTCCTTGGCGCTCTCTGAGACATCAGCGACGTCTGGGGGGAACTGCAAATGGTCCTGGGGGAAAGGGCCGAAGAGGAAACCAAGAGGCTCAGGGATGGGAAATGTGAAGCACAATGACCACAATGGAAATATTCAGTTTCCCAGTCCAGCTAGCCAATTAAACCGGAAAAAGCAGGGAGGTAAAACAGTGTTTCCTTGCAGCCATGCCGGCCACGTGGCCACAGACTTGCACAACACTGGCTCTTTGGCTTGAATACGGAGATGAACACCATCCCTAGAGTGGGACACGACTAGCACACATGTGCGTAGGGAATCTTTACATTTAGCTATGAAAAGCCAGTCACAATCAATTTTATAACTCTTCTCCCGTTGTCCACTCAACAAGCAGTGGCTCACCTCATGGTTCATGATCTTCCCATAGGTTTCCACCAGAGACTCAGCATAAAAGGGCGTCTCCCCAAAAAGCAGCTCGTACATACAGACCCCCAGGGACCACCAGTCACATTCCGGACCATATTTCCCTTTTCGATCCTCCATGGCTTGCAAGATCTCTGGGGAGATGTAGTCAGGGGTTCCCACAGCCACCGAAGAGATCACCTGGGGGGAAGGGAGAAGAGAGAAAGGGGGAAATCAGGTGCTTGCTTTGGTGGCAGGCTCTGAACTTCTTAACCAGCTTCTGACAGGGAGGAGCCCCATGGCACAGTGGGTTATACTGCAGTACTGCAGCCAACGAAATCAACGAAATTGATCACTGCAGATGGCGACTGCAGCAACGAAATTCTGGGAAACTTGGAACTATTCTGCTCTGTGAATCCCTATACAGTACTTTTGCTGTGCAGCCAGAGAAATGTAACCAAAATTCAAAACTCTTCAATACCCAGCACTCTCAAATATTCTCAAAGGCTTTCATGGCTGGGATCTGATGGTTGTTGTGAGTTTTTCATGCTGTTTGGCCCTGTTCTGGAGTTATATATATATTTTCTTCCTAATATTTCACCACTCTCTGTGGCTGGCACCTTCAGAGGGCAGGATCACAAGGAGCTAGAATTCTAGAGTACAGAGAGAATTCTAGATCCCTGGGCTCCTGCCCTCTGAAGATGCTATCCACAGACACCAGCAAAATGTTAGGAAGAAGAAAAAGCTCCAGTACACAGCCTGACAGCACCACCCACCCACCCACCCACAACAACCACTTTCAAATACTTTGCATTACAAGAGGGATAATTTACAACAATATATTGTACCCAGGAAAACTCATTTTTCTTTCTCAGCTAATCTCAGAGGAACATGGAAGCTGGTTCACCACGTCGCCACCTGTGACACCACCCAGAACACATCAGACTCACTGTGCCATCTGGACGCAAGTGTAGGCAGGAGCCAAAATCGGCTAGCCGGATGTGCCCATCTGTGTCAATGAGGATGTTGTCAGGTTTGATGTCCCTGTAGAGTAAGGCCCAACATTAGTCAATGCCAGAGAGGGACCATGGTTTTAGCCTCAGGGGTCCACACAACCAGGTGCTTAACAAGAGTGCAAAAAGGCAGTCATTTTAGCCAATGAGAACTAGAACAGAGACAACTCTGGAAAGTACATTTTTGGTGAGAGAGCCCTCTTTCCTCCAGTTACTCAGAGGACTGCAGCTAAGCTCAGTGTGGACCCTAAGGGAGGCCGCAAAAGTTTGTCTGATCGTCAGACACTCCTCTGACTGGGAGGGCCCTGCCTCCATTGCAACACCACATGCCGGATCAGGTACCTGTGGACATATTGAAGCTGGTGGAGGGAGTCAATGGCCAGGACCATCTCAGCCAGGTAGAAACAAGCCATGTCTTCAGGTAGACGGTCTTCAAACTTGCTGAGGAGGGTCAGCAGATCTCCCCCTGCATAGTAATCCATTACCAGATACTGAGAAAGAGAGAGAGAGAGAGAGAGAGAGAGAGAGAGAGAGAGAGAACAGGTTGAGTGGAAGGCATGAACGATTAGGTCCACCTGGAGGACCACAGCAACATCCCAAACAGGTACAAAGATCCCCCAAACTCTTCCAGTAACATGGGTGGCTCAGGTATTGAAACCAGGTGTCCTACAGGGATCCTTTCCTCCATCTCCAAAAATCTTTTTGCTATAGAGGGGGGGGGATCTCTTGGGGAGGCATGCAAGCCAAACCAGGGCCTTTCTTCCATTTCGCCAAGACATGGCGGCCACCATGGGCTGCCTGAAGAAGCTTACCAGGTAGTGGTCATCCTGGAAGGCATAGTGCAAAGTCGTGATCCATTGCTTGTCCCCATGAACAAGTACGTCACGCTCCTCCCGGAAACAGGCAGTCTGCAAGGAAACATATACAGAAAAACCACAGTGAACACCTGCCGCTGTGGTTCCACCCTTAACTCGGGAAGAGGGAAGGCAGATCCCCCTGGAAAACACACAGGGCAAGAGAGAAACAGCCATCCAGGGAAGATGGTAGAGTATGAAATTAACAGTGATACCTGCCTTTGAACAGAGAGACTATGTTTGCCCATCATGGTAGTATCTGTTGGAAGAACTGCTTACAGGTGTATCACACACAGCAGTGGTTCCCAACCTTGGATTACCCCAGTGTTCTTGGACTCCAGTTGCCCGAAGCCTGCACCAACAGCCATGCGAGTCAGGGCTTCTGGGAACGGCAGTCCAAAAACACCAGGGTGACCCAAGGTTGGAAATCGCAGGTGTCCACTAGCCCAGATTCAGAGGAGGAACCCAAGAAGGAGTGCCAACTGGTTATGGGCTAAGGAAAAGTCACATTTCTCCATGGGTACAGTATGTTTTTCGGAGGAAGCTTCAGTGAGAGCACACTCTCCTGACTTTTGCCATGTTGGCATATCTGGGAGGAAGTGACCGTTTATTTCCCTTGATTGCTTTGCTTTGAGGTAGAGCTAAAGGGCACCTGCCTCCTATTAAAAGCAATGTTGTCATAAATGGTCCAAATCTCTGCTTATGAATTTAGATAAGATGAATAAAACAAGCCTTCTGGAGAAAACGCAGGTCAGTCTTTTTCTACCAGTCTGCACAGCACTTTCTTCCTAGCTGGCTGAGGGGGAAAAAAGCATTTTGTCTTTGTCTGTCTGCTTAGGTCTGTAATCAAGATCAGTTTGCTTTGGAACTTTTCCAGCAAACTCCAACAACCACCCAAACTGTGCGCACCAGGGAGCCCTTCTAAAATAACCTATGATGGGAAATTGGTTTCCCCCCTGTTCTGCTAAGCACTGCTCTCTTCCCTCCACCCCTCGTTCCATGCAAGCCCACCTCAAAATGATGACATGGAAGGAGCGTGGAAGTACCTCTGCTCTTTTCAGCATTTCCCATTTGTGCAGAATCTTCATAGCATAAACCTTCTCTGTCCCCTTCATCCTCACAACTGCTACCTAGCAGGACGAAAAAAAGGACACATCAGAAAGTTATTCTGGCATCTTGGAAGTTATATGGAACCATGACAAGTAGATTTGAATGTTGAGAACATTCTTTTTAGCCAGGATAGGGTATAAAACTATTGAAAACACCTTTCTCATAAATATATTATTAATTTGGAATATGTATAGAAAAATACTTAGTCCAACAATTTTTCCATTAGGCCTGGTGGTATAGCGTTCGAGAACTTCCCAGTAAATGTGAGTAATTTGGAGGATTTATTCAGCGAGGTGGCTTGCTCATTTTTGAGCTTTCTCTCTTCTTGCTAACTCATATTCTCACATAAGAATATGAGGGAAACCTGATGGTCACACACACACACACACACACACACACACACACACAGAGAGAGAGAGAGAGAGAGAGAGAGATTGCTACAAAGTTCAGATCAAATTTCAGAGCAAACTCGAATTCAGCAACCCTAAACAATTGCACATAACATGATATTAAGTTGCTACATTTCCCTAGTTTAGTATAAATAGGCAATGCATCAATGGTACTTTGAAACAGTGAACAGAAATCAGGTACATGTAACAAGTGAACAATGAACCAATATTTTCAAATCAGCTTCCTTTTCCTTTCCCCCAGAAAACAGATAGAGTGCATTATCTACAGTGATATCACTCAGCCCCCTTTGCCTTATTTTTTCCTCTTTGCTTTCTTTCTTCTTTGCATCTCCTCTCAGCCAGCACATGGAGACAGCAGTAGCACATTTATCCCATCACCTTGTGAAGTAGACTCAAGTTATCCTCTGTGGGCTGATATATTTGCATAATCTGAGTATGGATCTATGCACTGGCACTCACCTCTCCAAAAGCCCCTCGTCCAATCACCTTCAAAATCTCAAAGTCTTCTCTCCGCAGATGCAACTGCTTTGCTTTGGTGACAAATGGGGAGGCTGGAAGGAACACAAGCGAGAGGGAGGGAGAGTTACCTCAGATTTCCTGCACTGCCAAATTCCCAAATTCCCGTACCAATGCATTTTAGTCTCTCTCTCTCTCTCTCTCTCTCTCACACACACACACACACATGTAAGGATGTGTCACTGGAAACCAAGACCATCCATACTGTGAGAGTGAGAGAGTAAAGAAAACTGGTGGGAAACGGAATGATCCATTTGATGTCTGGTCCTGATGGATAGTTTTGCAGATACCCTGGAGATGAACAACCGGGTCCTAGGTCAAATCAAGCCTGAACGATCTCTGTTGGCCAAAATATTGAAACTTTCTACTTTGGGCACATCATGAGAAGGCAAGATTCTCGTATTGCTGGTGGTATTTAAACAGACGTCTTGCCTCTGTTTAAATACCACCAGCAAAGTTCTCACTACCTTTCAAGTCTGTTTTACCAACAAACTGCTCTTACCACTTGTGACATTATTGGATTTCCTAATGCTGCCACCACTGATTATTTAATTAACCCATTCTGGGTATTCACCTAATGACACCAGCAGGACACTAGAGACTTTTAATTTAAAAGAGAGTCAGACACCAAGGTTTATAGTTTTGTAACAAAACAGGAAAAGTCTATTGTTTTACAATCAGATGTTCAGTACATTTATGATGGCTTTAGCTGATGTACTATGGGGAGCTCTGGTAAAGTTTGGATTAGAACTCTGAGTATTTCCCCAACCTCCAACCTCATAGGCCAAGGCAATTCCTCCTGAGATCGTACTGGTGTCCTATTGGGGCTGTGGGAAGCCAGGGGAATGGGAACCAAAAACCCTATACAGTATGTGGAAAGACTTAAAGAACAGAGGTAGGACAGCACTTTTCAAATACCTGAAAGGTAGTCACCCGGAGGAGAGGCATTAGAGCAGGACCTGTCATAATGGGTTGAAGATACCGGAAGCCAGATTTAAGTTTATTATCAGGGAAATGTCTTAACTGTTTAGAGCAGCACAGCAATAGAACCAATGGCCCTGGGACATCGTGAATGCTGCAAGGCTGGAGGCATTCAAGAGAAAATAGAACGGCCATCCCATCAGATCTGCTTTGATATGGATTCTTGTCTTGAGCAACAGGTTGAACTTGATGGCCTTATAAGCCCTGCCATTATCTGATGATTCTGCGACAGCTACTCTCTTCCACAGCTCCCCCTGCAAGAAGATCGCTCTTCGCTGTCCTTCATTTGTAAGGAGACTCCGTAAGAGGGCAGAACAAGGGACCCAAGTGAAGAGGCTGTTGTTCCCTACCGCTTTAAAGCTGTTCTGACCAGACTTGTTCTCCTGCTCCTGCCGCCTGTTCCCGTCTGTGCCCAAGGTGGGGCACTAGGCCTGCGTGCCCCATCATGCCCTGCTTGACAGCCTGGCTCATGCTCCCATCGCACCTGTCTCTTCCTGTAAGGGTTAAGAGATCCCACTGACAAGAAAGAAGGTGATGCATTTGGCTACAAGAAGCAACCACCAAGCAGGGGAGGCCAGGATCCCATACTTTCATTCCTCTGCTATCCTAGCATGAAATTCGAGATCCTATGCAGCTTAAGCATCTTGCAAATTCCCAGTAATGAACAGTCGAGACTCTGAAGTAATGCTACGCTGTATAGCTCAGGAGTTTGCCGGGCCAGAGGTTGAGAGAGCGATTCCAGATAAGCTTGTTCTGGGCATCACTTTGGTGCAGTTTCACCATTCCCAAAGACACTTCCAAATCTTACTTCCACAACAGAGAAACCAGGCTGTGACTCAGGCACGCCCGGGAGAACCAGCAGGACTGCATTCCTCACATGGCAAGCAGGGTGGGGACAGCGCTGGGTTCTGAACCCCACCACACCCCAAAAAAGGAGATGCAACTACCCCTTCCTATAGGGTAAATTACATGCGTAGGAAATGCAGACCAAAATAGAGGGGATGAAACCCTGATAAACAATTAATTGGGATCCCAGAAATACACATTTCGTGGCCCCAAATCCCGTGGATTATTCAGGGTCAGAAAGACAATCCCAATCATGCCCATTTCAGGTGTATCGAGAGAGCATAGTCTGGAGACTTCCACAGGGCCTTCCCTGGGTCTGCTGAATCCCATACGCAAATACACCCATCTCAATAAAATAATTAAAAAATAAAAGTGACAGGCAGGCTGGAATTCAAACCCTACCTGCAAAGCTGCCAGATCTTGCCAGGTTACCTAGACGATGGCAACAACAAACACTTTGGGTATTTCTTCCCCAATCAAGAGCAGAGAAAGGCAATGGCTAGGCTGCTCCTTCACCAGGAAAACTATGCAGGGCAGGTGAGGAGAAGAGAGAAGGGGATGGGGGTGGAGAAATGCTACTGTTATTCACACTGGATCACTTGGGCATCCAGAGGGAATGGTTGGGGAGGAGGTGTTTCAGCCAGCCATTTGTGCTTTTAGCCAGGGGTGTCGTTCATGCATGGATATAGGGAGAAGGCCCACCTATTAAGTGAAATCAGAGCACCAAAAAAAAAAAAAAAAAACCTGAAAATGTAATTTTTTTTTAAACTACAACTCCAGAATTCCTAACCACAGTGCCTATGATCCCCTAGCTCATTGTTGGCAAACCTATGGCATGGGTGCCAAAGGTGGCACTCGGAGCCCTTTCTGTGAGCACCTGACATCGCCCCTTCACAGCCACCTGTATTCAGGATAACATAAGAACATAAGAACATCAGAAGAGCCCTGCTGGATCAGGCCAAAGGCCCATCTAGTCCAGCTTCCTGTATCTCACAGTGGCCCCACCAAATGCGTTTGGGAGCGCATGAGACTAGATATCTATCTCCTGAAACCACTCCCCTGCATCTGGCCCTTGAAGTACCCCAGTTTTAAGCCTGGAGATGACACATCTCCATCATGGTTTGTCACCTGTGATGGACTTCTCCTCCAGGAATCTGTCCAGTTCCCTTTTGAAGGCATCCAGGTCAGATGCCATCACCACATCCTGTGGCAGGCAGCTCTACAGACTAACAAAAGAAAGTTGTCCCTCTCTCTCATCCCATCACAAACAGCAGTGTTGCCCGTCAGTGCCAACAATTGAACTCCCTACAATGTTTTCACCAGGTCCTCACCCAAACCCTGCGTTTCATAGATAGGGAGGCTTCCACCCACCCCACAACTGCGGGGTGCCTTGAAAATGGTTGGTCATCACTTGTCAGTTTAACTCAGCCAACAGCAAAGGAGTGCATTTTGGATCCCAGCAAAAATATCTACACTGCCAAATCAAGGACACACCCACCACCCAGACCTGAAGAACAGGTACTGTCTGGCTGGGGAGGATAATTCACATGGTAAGAAGGACCCACAGGGAAGGGACTGGGCGGTAAGAGTTACTCCGCCTGCTAAAATAAATAAATAAATAAATAAATAAATAAATAAATAAAGTCAAACTGTTGGCTGCAAAAGAAACATTCACAAAAGCAAAGTGGAGAAAAGCCTGAGAAAAATACTTTATTGACAATAGCTCCCAAAGTTCCAACAAGGCCCCATGTGCTTGTTGTATTCCAAAACAATGTTTTCCCTAAACTGGGTGGAAAATCTCTATACAGATCAAGGGGAGCAGTCAGGCAGTGGTTTTTCGGTTTTTCTTATGAGATTGTTCCACAGCACAAAATACTGTACAGTAACTAGAGACATCCTGTGTTTTTATAACCTCAGATGAACTCCCATCTTCAAATAAAGTAATATACAGTGGACCCTCGTATAACAAACAGTTTGTATAACATAAAATCTGTACAACATCATAAATTCTGGAGACAGGGGAAATTTGCTTAACAGAATCGCCTATGGGACAAATCCGTACAACATAAAAATGGTTGCAATTAGGGATTCCTCCGTTTTCAATGCATTCCTGTGGGAAATGTGTATAAAGGAAAATTTGCTGAACAGAATTTCATTTGGAACGAATTAATTCCTTTGTACAAGGTACCACTGTACACAATTATTGGCGCTTCCCCACCCCTTTCCTAATATCACTTCAAAGAGAGAAGTGGCGTGATTCTAGGTCAGGTCCCAACCAGATATACTGTTAGGAATGATGGGGATAGAATGAGGATCATCCCCAGAAAACTTTTTGCCTGAGGCAAAAAAGAAAAACAAATTCCACCCCATTCCTTTTTTAAAAAGGCAGCTGGATTACCCTTTGAAGTTTTCTGAAAAGCTGGTAATGGGACAAAAGCTAAGGAGATGGAGGGACAGAGTGGATATGTTCATAAATTCTCCACACTTTGGATTACATTCTAGGCAATCATCACCATCATTTTGGCCCTGGGAGATCAAGGAAGCCTTAAGTATCAGAATAACATCACAAGACAGTCTAAAAAGAGGAATTTCAACCTTACAAGGAATGTGTATTCCTTGGGATTAACCAGTTTTTCTCCGAACAATGCAATCTCCGCAAAGAAATATGTGTAGATAAATTACAGTGGTCAATAAAGTCTATGTTCATCTTTTGGTGACCAATCAGATAAAAGAATCATCCAAATGACAACAACCACCCTGTGCCATCAACTCAATCCTGACTTCATTCAATCAATCAAAACGTTCATTGGCATTAAACTAAACAGTTTGTGGTTATAAGTTCCTGATAATATAAAATGAATGGAATCAAATTACATTAAGGTTCTTCATAAGGAGTCACCTTTACATACACGCTCAGTCAACACAGGTTGTTTATCAGCTAACAAAAATCAGGGTAGGCTCTCCGGGGGAACCTAAGCAGTTAGAAGTAACAGAATTCAATAGTAGTTGGTGGGGGTTGGTTGAATTTTGGACAGTAAAGAAGAATGTGTGTAAGATTGAATCTAGTCAATTCACAATGGGAATACTGTATTGTAAAACCTGCCAGATAGAACTGCAGGATTCTGACTTATGGCAACCCACTCAGGGTTTTCCTAGGTAGAAAGTACCCTGAGAGCCTAACCTGATTTGGTTTGCCATTCCTTTCTTCTGGGTGCACCCTGGGACTCTGCAGTTTGCCCAAGGCTACACGGGCTTGCTCTTTTTCTCCAAGGAAGAGTGGGAACCAGACCCTCACCCCTTGCTCTAGTTGCCTTCCATTTATTTAAAAAATCATCAACATCCATGTTTAAGATTCATGCCTGGGTTAGCTTTTGCAATTACTATATTTATCCTGGCAGGACTTTGATCCATTTGGTGTTAGGTGCTGGGCAATGTCCTCTATGAGCCAAATATTGTCTTCCAGGACTCCACAATAAACCCTCTTATTTTTTTTTAAAAAAGATAAAATACCAGCAGCTCAGAACCCCTTGCATAGGGGGCAGCTGTACATAGTAGTGGACTCAGAATTGACAGTACTGAAGCTCTAGGTCGGACTTTGGGATTAATTTGGAAGAATGGATCATCCGTTGGCCCCACACTTCCTCCGTCGTCTTCTGAGCTAAACAGCACTGCTTGCCATCGCTTGGGAGGGTAGGTATGGATTTCCCCAGCAACAATGAATAGCTGTGAGCTCTCGGTGGTCGTAATGCAAAGTATTTAAGGTGCATTGATCTTGAACGGCCAATTAAGATCCATTAGTTGTACAAACTATCTGCTGTTGGAGGACGATGACTACTGCTAGAACTGGTTTGTTGATAGAGATCAACGCTTCAGCCTACATTTTGGGACTCGCCGTGAGGGTGTGATGAGGGGAAGCAGCGAAGATGTGCCCGCCTGCCTTTCAAAATCCACTGCTCCTCCAGTGGTTTCATCCCGGTTTCATCCGGCTGGTTCAGAAGCCACACCACAGCCAGCAGCAGGGCAGCTTCCCCAGGGCTGGGTGATCATCAACAAGCTGGCTGGGTCCCATTTTCGAGGCATCACCTTAGGCAGGTCACATGCTCTGCTCCATGACTCAGTCTTCTCCTCTGTGATGCAAGAAATTCTGCAGGGATATCATGATACGATGACGCCATGCCATTCCTTTCCTCTAACAACATCTATGTGGTAAGAATATGGGTGTAGAAGCCAAGGACAGTGGGGGGGGGGGGGAGGGTGCCATGCTTAATGACACAGGCTAAGAAGCACCAGCAGGGATAATAGCATCTTTAGCTGGCTGTTATTTTGCAACCTTCCTAATCAAAGACCTCATTCCTGCTCGATCAAGAGCTCTGTGTAGCTCACTATTTAAGGATGGAAATGAAAAAAAAATCTTATAAAGATTGCAAATCTGATTGGTGTAGCAAGAGCTGAAATTGCAAAAAAATTGGAGAAATGCTCAAGACCTCTCAGTACAAAACATATGTGAACAGAATCTGGCATATGGCCCTTATGGAAAAGTTGACCTATCAAAAATATATAGAGGGGAAATAAGACATGATACATTTATGATACTTTTTCCCACACTCCACACATGTTTCTTGCCTGTATGAGTTTCCCTCTCTGCCTGGCCTACCTTGCAGGAAGGCTGGGAAGATGAAGTGAGGAATCATAGAATCCTAGAGTTGGAAGAGACCGCAAGGACCATCCAGTCCAACTCCCTGCCATGCAGGAACCCCCATCATGGGACTCCCGACAGATGGCCATCCAGCCTCTGCTTAAAAACCTCCCAAGGAAGGAGACTCCACCACCCTCCTTTGTGGCAAAACATTCCACTGCCGAACATCTCTAACTGTCACGAAGTTTTTCCTAATGTTCAAATGGAATCTCTTTTCCTGTAGTTTGAAACCATTGCCCCGAGTCCTAGTCTCCGAAGCCATGAAAAATAAGTCAGTCCCCTCTTTGATATGACATCTTTCAAATATTTAAACACGGCTATTATATCCCATGTCACCCTTCATTTTGTAAGGCTAAATATTCCCAGCTCCCTAAGCCTAAGGAAGAGAACTTATCTACAGAGGTCAGCAGAAGAAAAGCAGTAGATGAGTGCAGCAAAGAAAGAAAGAAAGAAAGAAAGAAAGAAAGAAAGAAAGAAAGAAAGAAAGAAAGAAAGAAAGAAATTATCCACCCAGACTAAGTGGCTCACCAGGAGTCCTCTATCTCTTTGGAGATTCTGTGTCACTCCTTTAGATATTACAGAACTAAAATCCTGGAAATGAAACAGCCTTTCTTGCTTTTCCCATCAAGTTCTTGCCATCCACAAATGGGACTGGTAAATTCTGGAAAACAGACCATGGCCTCTGAAAGTGGCATCCCTCCCATTTCCGAGACGCACAACTTGACCACAAGGGAAAGCACTCTGCACGCGCTCAGAAGCACTCGCGTCCCCCTTCCTTCCCGAGGTCTTCCGCGGCACCACCACCCCCTGCCCATATCCCCCCACCCCCAACCCTCCCACCCCAGCCCGCGGGCCCACTTGCCCCACTTGCCCCACTCCAGGAACTGCTGCACGTTGCGCTCCCGGCGCAGGGGGGCTGCGCTGCACTCTTGGTAGACGCAAAGGAGCAGGTCGAGGAGCGCTTCCAGCCCCGGCTGGGGGGCGGCGGTGGGGTCCCCGGAGGAGCCCCCCAGCAGCGCGTCCCGGAGCCCCGCCAGGCGCCGCTCCACGGGGCTCCCGAGGCTCATGATCGCCTCCGTTCCTCGGCCAGGCAGGAGGATCGGGAGTGAGCTGGTGGGGGGGGGACACGATTCGGGAGCTCCTGCCGCCGCCTCCGCCTCCAACACGCCGCGCCCCGCGCCCCACCCCGCGGCTCGTGGGACGGGCGCAACCTGACACCTGGCCCAGGTGGGAGGGCGCTCCGGGCCCGCCAGGCGCTCGCAGCGAGAAAAGAAGAAGAAGAAGAAGAAGAAGAAGAAGAAGAAAGAAGAAAGAAGAAAGAAGAAAGAAGAAAGAAGAAAGAAGAAGAAAGAAGAACAAGAACAAGAACAAGAAGAAGAAGAACAAGAACAAGAACAAGAACAAGATGAAGAAGAAGAAGAAGAAGAAGAAGAACAAGATGAAGAAGAAGAAGAAGAAGAAGAAGAAGACTTTATTGGCCAAGTGTGGTTAGACACACCCAGAATTTGTTTTGGTAAAAATGCTCTCTCTATATAAAAGGAAATATAAGAATCATATAGTCAACAATAAAAACACAAAACAATACTACAATATAACTTATTATTTAAAAAGGAAGAAGAAATGTAAAAAATAATTATTCAACAGTTTGATAGCACTTGGAAAGAAACTCTCTCTATATCTAGTTGTCCTAGTATGCAATGCCCTAAAACGTCGCCCTGAAGGTAACAAATTGAAACAGATCTAGGGGCAGGACTGGAACCAGTCGGGCGATCCAGCGGGACAAGGGGACACACCTCACACCCACCGCCCCGAAATAAGTTTAGGGCACAGGAGGGTCTGCAAAGTAGAAATTGAGCAGCAAAACTCGGATCAAGTGGGTGGTGCAGGAAAGAGGACACCTGGGCACGTGAGAAAAGACAAAGGAAGGAAGGGAACATAAAATGGGGACCCTGAAGAAATCCGTGTGCCCTCCAGCTAGTGTTAGTGTAGCTGGACAATTCGGCGCTAATGGTGGACTTAGGAGTTGCCAGGTGGGAATTCTAGGGCTTTTAGGTTATTTTACCTAGGAAAGCAGGATGGGTTGAACAACCAAGGAAGATTTATTAGCTTTACAGAAAAAGCTAGGGCAGGGATTGCTGGAATGGGTAATAAAGGCTAGGAAGAAGGGGGTGTACAGTAGGACCCCAGTATCTGCTAGGGATTGATTTCAAGCCTTCCATGGATAATGAAAACTGCGGATAAGAGAGAACGCAACCCTCCAAACCTGCTGTTTTGTGACAGTAGGTTGCTTTACAGCTGCTGTTTGTGACAGTGGCTTGCTTTGCTGCTGCTGAATTTTTATTTAATTTACTCTGCCAACCATGGATAACTGATTCAGTGGATAATGAATCAGTGGATACAGGGGTCCTACTGTAGTAGAAAAAGAGAAAGGCCAGACATGAGACAGCTTGACTCAAGGAAGCTATGGATGTGAACTTGCACATCCCCAGCAGGGCTGCTAAAAACTGTGTAAAAGGCTGGTGGTTCTGTGGCACTGTTTCCAAAGTGAACATTTCAAACCACAATGGATTGCAAAAGTTTCAAATTTTAAACCCAGTGTAGGAAACACCTCACCCCCACCCCTCATGAAAGACTTAGTTCCGTAGATACAACCCTCTCCCCCTTAATTTTAGTGTCATGATTCTGGGTGAAGATAGTGCCATATACATGGAAAATGCGTTATTTTATGTTGAAGAGTGTGGCTAAGTAGCAGCACAGTGTATGTGTGTGTTAGTGGTGAGCCCTATTATGACCACTGCCTTGGAAATACAAAAGAGAGGCAGCCACAGCATAATGTCAAAAATCAACTTTAATGTAAGGGAGGTGGGTGGAATCGTTAACAGTCCCAGGGTCCTTCAGATCATGTGCCGTTTCTGTTCCCTCCCGTGTTTTCATGTGATCCATTTCAACTTCAGTGAATATAAGAGGCTAACTGTGTTCCTTCTACTCCGGCTAACATAGCAAACCCACATTCCCTCCCATTTTCCACCCGCGATGAGTGGGGAGACCAACCCACACGGGGTTCTGGCTATGACCAGAACCAGGTGAGCATTGACACCGCCTGCTGGTGCATGATGGCACTAATACAGTGCTGAGCAGCTTAAGAAGAACATTGACACACGAACGCACATTTCCCACACATTTTCCTGGCAGAGAGAGAAAGGCATCATTTCAGGCCACCCAAGCCCATCTCAAATGACCACAAATACAGATAACATTTCGCTAGATACCTGAAATATACCATTCCTAGCCCATCTCTGCTCCCGAAAGTAGTACCAAAGACACCGCAGTAACCCTTGAAATCCGTTTGTCGACTGTTTCTGTGATTCCCAGATTTTTTTCTCTCACCAGCATGTTAGCTGCCCAGAAGCTTGCAGGAACAGCTTGAAAAAGTTAGTTACTTCTTCCAACAACCATGATGGCTAAGGGATTCTGGGAAACTGTACTCTTAAGGTAGAGATGGGCTCCGCTTGCCTTTTACACCACAGGTGAAACACGGAACAAGGAAGACGGGGCCATCCAACTCCAGGTTCAGCCCAGAATACTAACAGCTGCTGGAAACTCATCATGGGTGGGAAATTACCCCATCTCAATACCATCCACCCATATCTTTTTTTTACAGCCATTCACTCTTAAATGGAGGTGGCCAGATAGTCTCCCTGGTCACCTAACAGGAATGTAAGCCTAAAGCAGACTGTGCAAGTTACTTTCCGCCAAGAATGTGAGTCGCTAACCTTGTTTAACTTTGCACCACTACTAAGTGAAACAGCATCACCAGACACACCTCTCTCCCCTAAACCCACTGGATTCAGAGCCGTATTTTGAAGAATCCTGGGTGAATTCAAATCAGCTTTAAGAAAGCCAAGTGGAGACCAGGAAGAGAAGATATACACGGCCATCAATGTTTCCTCTAGCACCGACAAACAGCACACAGGACTGAATTAGAAAAGCAGAAGAGGCATGCAGGAGCCTCGGCCGTGGTTCTGAAAAGGTGATGCCCACCAAACACCAACAAATAATCTGAGGTGGAAACGCAGGGGGGCTAATGGATGCATGTGTGTGCATTTGTGTGTTGGGAACACGAAAGTTATAGACATAAGAAATGGCTCAGAACAGGTATCAAGGCAGTGAGGTCTGGGAGTTCTAAAAACCAATCCTAAACACCCAGTGGGCTTGTGAAGGTTATGAGTGTGTGCGCTGAGGGGTCCAATCTCCCAATATCAACTGGGGAACCAGCTGGTGGAGTAAAAGCACCAAGTTGTGTGCACCTTAGATCAAGAGACCAGCCACTCTGGAGGGAAGGAATGACAAGCATCTCCTCCAGATTTCAGGGTTGAACTCTCTCAAAACATAGAAAGGGTCTGTGGGAACATAGGCACCCATCTCCTGTTTCTCCTCCTCCTCCTCCTCCTCCTCCAACCCATGACATTCCACAACAAGACAGTGCCTAGGTGGGTACGTTTGACTCAGGTGAAAAGAGAGGGCGCTCCAACACCACAGACAATTGTTGCCTTAAATGTAGCTCATGTATTAAGCATTTCTTTTTTTTAAAAAAAAAATCTTCTTGTACACGAGCCCCTTTTATTCAAGAAGGTTTGGGCCAGTTGGTTGTCCTCACAAAGCCAGATAGTTCCAACTCAGGTAGTAACTGGGCGTCCAACCCATAGGTGCCAAAGTTGGACAAGAGTCACAAAGTAGTCCCCTCCCCTTGTTAGGGGAGAGGCTGTCATTCGAGCCGGCGCTTGGAGGGTGGCACCAGGTGAGGAGGGAGCTCAGCGGGCAACTCGTGGCCCTCCAGCTTGACCTTGATGAGATGGTTGGCAAGGGCAAACTCCTCGTCATCCAAAAGCCCGTCCTTGTCCACGTCGGCCAACTTCCAGATTTTGCCCAGGACGGTGTTGGGCAGCTTCGACTTGACCATCTCCTTTTTGGCGCTGGCCCCCGTGATCTTGCCGTTGACGGGGGAGAGCGTGTAGAAAATCTCGTCGTAGGTGGGCTTGTCCTTGCCCACCACCCACTCCACGTCATCAATGCCCTCGCCGGCGCCCTCGCCGTAGCCGTGTCCAAATGGACCATTCATGGTGCCCTCAAAGGCCCCGCCCTTCACCACCTGCGTCGGCATCTGAGACTCCTCCTGCCGCACCATCACCATGAGCCGGGCGATGTCGTTGGCCAACATGTCGTCCACGGTATCCAGCAGCTTCTGCTTCAACGGCTGGAATTTGCTGAAGTCCTGGGTCAGCAGCAGCTCCTGGGAAACCAACGTGGACAAGTGGATCAGTATGAAATATTCTAATAGAAAACATATAATAGGAAACACCAATTATATCTATTTGATCGGCAGAGATACTGGATTAATGCAAGAATCCTGAAACATATCACCCCAACTCTAGGGGAATGCAGAAACGCACTTCCTAGGCAAAGGATATTGGGATTTTTCGACTACAGATCTCCTAATTCGGTCTGTGAGCGTGAGTTTTCGGCAAGCCCCCTCCCTCTTCCCATCCTTCCTCTTCATGCAAATTAGCAGGTGTAGAAAACTCTTCAGCTTTAACAGAAAGATCCCTCAGATTTTGAGACCACAGATGGGAGAAAAAAACAGTTCATGCTGCTATCCTTTCAGAGAGATATAAGATTTCTCACAGTCCAAGGGTGTGGAATGACCATCTTCTTCAGCCCACTGGCAACATACTGACTTACATCCTCCATCTATTCTTCTTTGGATCCCATACCTGCATCTTACGGAGGTTGGGGAAATCACCCGGTGAGATCTGGTGTTCCCGCTCGATCTTGAGATAGATTTCCCCCAAGTTGTTTACCAGCTCCTTTTTCTTGCTCTCTTTCCCAAAGACGTTGGGCATCTCCTTCTTCAGGGAACTGATGATGTAGGCATGGACCTGCCAGTTGGAGGAGACAAGTGTAATTGGAGGGGAAAAGCAGATCGAAAAGTGAGCATCTGTGACATGGAAACCTGGGACAGTTCACAAGATGAGGCCTAACCAGGGGAAATTCCAGGCTTGCTTTCTGTTTATATATTTTCATGATTTCTGCGCCCGGTGCCACTTGTGAATGTTAATGGAGGACCAATGGCCCCAACCTGAACTGACAGTCCACCCTGTAAGAAGTAAATTACACCACAGCAAGTACCACTGTTCCATCCATATTATCTTCTAACTTGAGAACAGAGTATGCATTACTGATGTACTATTCGACCTCTTCCTTACAGTGTGCAGGTGGCATCCCCATCTCCCTGGTCCAGCTGGTCTCCTAGAAGGAAGACCCATCATGACTGGGCTGGTACTTGAGGCAGGGACCCAACTTCTAACAAGTGGAAGGACTATCCGTCTGGGCAGAAAACCTGAGCCAGTATAAAGGCTTGGCAAAAGCCCCAACCCCCTTGAGATCCTGACCTTGGCCAACCTGGCCCTCTTGATGAGGTCATTGAGTTTGCGGAGGGCAGCATTCCGTGGCAGGGACTGGATGTCCTTGAATAAGTCCTGCTCTTCGGCCTCAAATAGTTTTCGGTTGTCCGGGATGAGCAGTGGGTGGGACCAGAAGGAGCCGATGTAGACTCGCACCACCTCTGGAGTGTTGATAATTTTGCCTAACGACCACATGAGGGCACCATAGACCCTCATCAGCTGCTGCGTCTCAATCTGGTCCGCCTTATTGAGCACCACTCGGATCTTGTCCTCGTGGTTCTTCAGAGCCTTGATCACTTCCGAAAACTCGTCTGAGATGTCCAGCTTGTGAGCGTCAAAAAGCAAGATGATACGGTCCACTCGCTCTGCAAACCACTCCAGGACGGCTGCAAAGTCATACCCTGCAGAAAACAGAAGGATAGACTTGCCAATAGGAACATAAGGGAGCCTGAAAAACTTTAAAGACTCAATGCAACTCCTCAAAAGTAGCTGAAGGAGCCCCCAGGTTCAATCCTTGTGAGGAAAAAAATCTTCTTAATCTAAATTCCCAGAGGGCTATTACCAGCCAAGATAAAGTGTATTTTCCTCCGATATTGAGCCCTCCATATACTTACGGTGGCTAGGAATTATGGTATTTGAGAATTAACACACCTGTGGAGTATCTCGACCTCATTAATACTTGATATAGATTATACTAAGCTAGCCAGAACCATGGAATCGGAAGAGACCTCAAGAGCTATCCAGTCCAACCCCCTGCTATGCAGGAACCCCCATCAAAGTACTACCAACAGATAGCCATCCAGCCTCTGCTTAAAAACCTCCAAAGAAGGAGACTCCACCACCCTCCTTGGTGGCAGCATCTTCCAGTGCTGAACATCTCTAACCATCAGGAAGTTCTTCCTAATCCTCAAATGGCTCCGCTTCTCCTTCCACTTTCCGTCTTTTCTGGAAACTCCAAAAAGCTGACACAGTCTTAGGGTGAAAACACATGCTATCTTCTAACTTCATTTCAACACCCCTTGCTGTTTCCCAGCACAAAGGAAGTGGCACGACAGTTTGGTTTGGTCAAAGGGGCTCCTCAAAGCAAGAACCTCATCTTCCCCATTTTGCACACACTGGTACTTAATTTTTTTTTTTAAAAAAATACCATTTCACTTGGAGGCCAAGAGAAAAAAACAGTTTTAAGACCAGTTGAAGGATTATGAAGCTTGGTTTTTTTAAATTGTCCCACTGTTGTAGAAAATGCCAGAGATCATGCTACGTATACTGCAGTGTTTGCTATTAAAATAGCATTCACAATATCTATGTTTTTCAGTATCCCACAGTGGGCAGGGCTTGGAATCAAGGGATAAAGGGGTCCTTGTGTGTGTGTGTCGTTCCAGTCATGACCGACTGTCTGTGACCCCATGTCCATGGAGTTTTCTTGGCAGGAATACTGGAGTGGTTTTGCCAGTTCCTACTCCAGGCACCTACAGCACCTGGTATTCCCTGGTGGTCTCCCATCCAAGGACTAACCAGGGTTGACAGAGGTCCAAAAGTAGCAAAATTGATTCTTCAGGAAAATTGAAGATCCCTGGAATCAAATAGATTCCTAATCCAATTTTGGAGAAATCAGCTATATTTACCTCTCTCGAATGGCGCAGCGTGGCGGTAGTAGCGCTTTTGGCTTGCCCGAAGAAGGCATTCGAGTTTAAATCTGTTTTTTTTCTCTAAGGTCAAGTTCAATGTCAATTAATTAGCCGCTGGCCTTCAACGCGAGTGCATTCCACACCTTTCTCAAGACAAAGGGCACCCAAGAGGTGTGTGTGTGTGTGTGTGTGTGTGTGTGTGTGTGTGTGTGTGCATGCACACATACATTTTTTTCATAGGAGGTGGTTTTGCATTCCATAACTTTCAGCAGCTTCTCCCCTTTTCCGTGAAAAGGTAAACGGCCACTTCTCTGCGCTTCCCTGTTTCAGCTCTAAGTTTTCCTTCAGTCTTAGTCAAGCCATGCAAAGAAATCTCATAGAAAACGTTGCATTCCTCCAAACCTCCACCCCCATCATACTCACACTCCAAGGAAGTGGGTTCAATATAGAGAACAAAGAGGAAGACTTTGAAATGGAGATTCCAAACCCCGGTCTGGATTTGCACAATGGCATGCATTTACACACTGAAAACAAGAACACTGTGGACTTTTTAAAAAGAGACTGAGTACGAGGAAGGTGCTGGTCCCCCCCCTCCCGCCCGGGGAGGGGGAAGTTTCAGCCAATCTAAAGAAGAGCACTGCCTGGAACTGCCTTTTCCTCCTGAGGTCAAGCCATTGCCAGGCAGGAGGTCAGAGAAGGTTAAGGCTTTCCCATGGAGGGACGCCCCTCCTCACCACCGTCCCACCCTCAAAGCTTTATGTGCATGTTTAGGCCCCAGGCAAAGTGCCATGCTGCCAAACTAGGCCTGGAAGCCACTTTGATTTTTTTTTTTGCCGGCAGTGCAAGGCGGTGGCTCCAGTTCTGCAGTCCAAAACCTCTTGCCACCGTTTCCCAAGAGCGCAATGGCTCAGCAAGGACAGAAACCAGCTCAGTGCCCACCCAGACTCTTTGAGGGCTAATGCTGTGAACCATCACCACCAATCAAAACATTAAAGAGAACGGCAACTGCAGACGGAGACGCCTAGTTCCCAGAGGTTGCTTTTGACAACAGCCGCCAGCTGGGAACTCACAGAGGACTTGAAGCCAAGCTGGCAGTGGGAAAATGTGTAAGAACGAAAAAGGAGGGCCATCTTAAACGAATCGAAAACGGGACGACACTGTTTGGGTGCTTATTTGAATAAGAAGGGGGAAAGGGTGACGGAACCAATGCCTTGACTCGTGCTTTCAAAATTTCGAAATACAGCAGTCAAAAGACAAAAAAAAAAAAAAAAGGATCGCAACACCGCAACGAGCAAAAATCGGCACTTGTTCCGTGACGAACCTTACCTCACGGGCACTCATCTCGGAATGACAACCGAGACAAGCAGATTTATATGGCCATGGAGAAACAAAAACAAAACGCACTATCTGAGAATGGCTGGTTTAGAAAATGCTGGGCATCACATACTTGCTTTCCCAGACGGTGTCAAGCAGCTTCCCGTATTCCTTTCTTCACTCAACTCATCATTGGGAAATCCAGGAACAGCAGCAGTACAAATTTAATTTCCCAGATAGTCCGTTCCAAAAGAAAATACAGTATTCCCTGCTCCGTAACAGCCAAACAAATGCAAGCACTGATTCACTCTCCAACCAGAGACAGTTGCCCAGGCTGGGGAAGGGGGGGGGGAGAGACAGAATCTTTCTTGGGGTTCCCAGTTAGCCCTTCACTTCCCTTTATAGATGAGGTGTGGAACAACCGAGCACTTCACATTAAACAATGGGTGGGAGTGGGGTTTCCCAGCAAACTCCCATTTCCTGTGAGTCAGCCCAGCGGCTGCAGTGGCATTCACATCACCAGCAACCTTACACTTTTGAAAAAAGGCTACAGGCCAGAAAGGAACTCTGGCATTCCACATTCTTTCCAAGATGCTGTGATCAGGAAGGATGAAGGTGGGGTCTAGCAGGGACAGGAGGATACTTGGCCAGGAGCCTACTCTGCATGGTGAGGTTCAACTCTTTTTGGTTTGGTTTTGTTTTTTTGCAGATCCAAGTGGTCTGATTCAGGACTTACAGAAGCCTGTAACAGCACATACAGCTTGCAGAGATTAAACCAATGTTTTTAAAGTGTGCCAGGTAAACTGTACTGGCTGTACAGTCAAGTTATTTTTTATGATGCAGAAGAAGTGGCACTGGAATATTTGATAAATGAATACAAAGGAAAATAAAATAGAAGCATGTTTGTATATTTCAGTAACATACATTATTGAAACACGTCATCAGCCAGTTGTGACGGGGTCTCCAACCCCTGTGCTGTGAGCCAGTACTGGTCTACAGCCTGTTTGTTTGTTTGTTTGTTTTTATACCACCCATCTTCCGGAGGAACTCCGGGCAGTTTACAACATTTGTAAGGAATCAGACCACACAGCCAGTAAGGTTTCATGTGGGAAGAGTGCCCCCCCCACCTCCACACAGGGCCTTTTTTCACCAATATGCCCCTGTCAAAACCATTTTTGTTTTAGTCATGATGGGGGGGGGGGGAGCAGTTGTGTGCATACACTTAAGAACAGCCTTGCTGGAACAGGCCACAGCCCATCCAGTCCAGCATTCTGTCTCACACAACGGCTCATCGTTTGCTTAACCCAGAACTAAGAGAATAAATATATCTAATACTGCCTAAAGAACACCTATATCAAGTATCTATATGAATCATGGAATTCCCACATTTTTGTATATTCCCCTTGAAGTAAAAAAAGGAACTCTAGCCAAAGCAACATTATTCCCATGCTAATAACTCCCATCAGAAGAAGCTGTCCTTTTTAAAACCAGGCACAGTCCTCACCCTACCTTGGTATTTTTTCTTCTTATCAATGTTTTAAGAAACTAGAAGCAGACTTCGGCTCACCTTTTTCAGAGTCAGCGCACCCTGTGATGAGGCTTCCCCAAATCTTTTGTCAGCCTTGACCGAATCAAACCAGAGGATGCCCCTACATTCAGAAATATCCCCACCCCATGGTTTGCTTGGTCTCCAATTTGATGAACTCCAGGCGAGAAGCCCAAGCACAGTTTGCCCGCCCTTTCGAATGAACAGAGGGCCTTTTTACACGACCCCTAAAATCTGCTGGTCCCTTAAATTTGGACCAGAGATCTTGAGGGTTTGTCGCTCTCCCTGCGTTCCCACCCCCTCCGCACTTCCTTGTTCTGTCTGCGTGAGGGGAGGGAGAAAACAAGGGAGAAAAGAATGCACTCTTACCTCCGGAGTGCCCGTGGAAGTTACTCCAACTCCCCCGTCACTTCCTGGTTCCTCTTAAAGGGGTGGGAGGCAAAAAACAACAACAAAAAGAAGCGAGGAGAGCCCGGCACTCTCGGCATCAAAATTTTTCACTCAGCAGGTACTTGAAAGGTGCGCTGGGTCGCGCTTAGCTGGGCGGGGTCGCACTTAATTTTCTGTTAGCTCCGGAGCTGGTGGGGAAACATTTTTAAGCTCCGGAGCTGGGAGCCATTTGCAGCGGAGCTTAGGGGTCGTGTATAAACGCCCAGAGTTGGCTTAACTCCATGGTTGCATTATTTATGGGCCAACTGTTCAGAGCTGACCTGGATTTTTTTTTTGGAGACAGGCATGGAGTCAGGATGCCACCACCCAATAAAACCAGGGAATAAAATGCAATGAATACATATACAGTGTCACAGAGGGGGATGCGCCTTTTCAAGCCTTACCTCTGCTTATCCGCTGCTTTTCTCCTGACAGGATTCCAGGGGTGTCAATGATGCTGATGCTTTCCAGGACTGGGTTGGGCAGCTGGGCACACAGGAATCTGCACAGAGACGGAAGAGAGGAAAGGTCAGCGCTACGTTTGGGGTTAGGGCATGCCTGGAGAGGTCTCCGTTCTGCCTGTTCCAGCATTATTCGGCCAACCGTGTGCCATCAAGTTGATTCAGACAGATGGCAACTTAGGATCTCCTAGGAAAGGAGCACTAAAAGGTAGCTATATCAATTCCTTCTCTCCGGGGGACACCACATCTCACATTGTGTGCCCAAGGAAAAACAGACCGTGTCTTCTACTGGCAGGCTAAGTGGGGAATTGGCACTCCTCATCTCTCTTATGAGGAACGGCTTAGGGAGCTGGGAATGTTTAGCCTTTCAAAAAGAAGGTGGAGGGGGGGGGATATGATAGCTATAAATATTTGAAAGGATGTCCTATTGAAGAGGGAACAGGTTTGTTTTCCATAACTTCAGGGAGTAGGACTCGGGGCAATGGTTTCAAACTACAGGAAAAGAGATTCCATTTGAACATTAGGAAGAACTCCATGACAGTTATTGCTGTTCGGCAGTGGAATATACTGCCACAAAGGAGGTGGTGGAGTCTCCTTCTGTGGAGGTTTTTAAGCAGAGGCTGGATGGCCATCTGTTGGAAATGTTGTGATGGGGGTTCCTGCATGGCAGGGGTTTGGACTGGATGGTCCTTGAGGTCTCTTCCAACTCTATGATTCTAGGAGCACACAGTCCACAGAAGCATGAAATAGTCCGTCTCCTGCTTAATTTGGATGGGCTCCAGCTCCCAAATATTTCAAACCAGATTTTTTTTTAGCCTTAAACAGAGATTGTAAGCAAAGAAAACCTGGCATGAGGCACATGCCTTGCCACCAAGCTGCAGGTCTTTCCCACCTTCTGACTCTTGGCAAGGCTTATGCAACGGCTTCCTCCCTAACGGGTGCATTGATACTACTAGCAAGACTTACATCTTCTACTCTTCTGAATGCTCTCTTTGCGGCTTGCCAGGAAGGACGTCAGAGCCAAATCCCCCAGAGAGCACCAGTATTAGACAGGGCAGAAGTTAACACAGCATGTCAGCAGAACAATTTGTTTAGGCAAAGGGAGGGGAACCCTTGGCCTGCTGACCTTATCCACTGACAAACAGGCCAAGTCCAACTCATGGAAGAGCTTAAATGAGACAGTACCACCCCTCCCAGTTAGAAAGCTGAGTGAAGCAAGAATAAGAGACACATTATTTCTGCCCAATTAAACCAATTGAAGAATCACATCACTAGGAAGCTGGAAGGTTGCCAAGAAATGATCTAGTCCAGTGGTTCTCAACCGGTGGGGCCCCAGATGTTCCTGGACTGCAACTCCCAGAAACCCCTTCCAGCACAGCGAGTGGTAGAGGCAGGAGTGGGCAACTCCCAGCCTTCCAGATGTGTTGGACCACAACTCCCGCAGTCCTTGGTTATTGGCAATCTAGGCTTGGAATTCTGGAAGTTGTGGTCCAAAACATCTGGAGGGCCAGGAGTTGCCCACCCCTGTATTAGAGGAAAGACATCCATGTAGCCTTTTCAAAGGGCCACAAAACTCATTTTTAAATGTGAAAATATGAAACAGGATAGCCTTCATTTGGAGTGGAAAGTGACTAGAAGTTTAGATTGGAAGAGAGACCGACAAAGATGCCAGAAACTTTAAAACTAAGTGGGACCACAGTGAGCACCCAAAGTGATATATGGGAAAATTAGAGCAACATCAAGAAGGTTCGTCTTATGGTACACCAACACCAGACCACTCGGTTGACAAAACGCTAGAAAAGGATTCTTACTCTTTTTGTAGTGTTTTATAAAGCGAGATGGACATCCCCAGGGGGAGCATATAAAGTTCATGAACTTGGGCTGCTCCTGCATAGGGCTGATCTTAAGAATTTACATTATTCCTTTCTTCTGGGACAAGCCATGGGTGATGGGGGTTTATCACAACTCTGTTTACTTTGATTTGGGTGGTGGGCAGCATACAAGCTATCTAAATAAAATAAATAAATAAACTCTGCATTTCCCCATTTTGTTTCCAAGGATCTCAAAAGAAATTTAATTTCCTTTCCCACTTTTTTTGTTTTGTTTTTACGACCCCCCTCTTACCCCTACCCGGACCCCCCACCCCTTCCTCCTCCTCATCATCCTCCTCCTCCTCCTTACCTGTTGAGGAAGGCGTTTCCGAAGGCGTTGAGCTTGCGGAAGGGCCTCCTGGGGTCGACCACCAGGGCATTTCCCGGGACGATGCCTTCGCTCTCTCCTTCCATGACGGCGATGAAGGAGTCGGTGGTGGGCTCGGGCCCGATCCTCATCCCGGGGAAGTCCTGCTCCAGCAGGTGCCGGATGAAGGTGGTCTTGCCGGTGCTGTACTGACCCACCAGCAGCACCATGGGCTTGCTCTCCCAGTCGGCGGGCTCCAGGGCCGGCGAGTGGAACTCGTGGAAGCGGTAAAACTCCTCCAAGGGAAGCAGCTTCCCCGAGTAGAGCTGCTTCAGCCCTTCCGAGACGGTGCGGAAAAGCTCGGGCTCCTTGCGGCGGCGGGCGTCCCGGCTCACCCAGCTGAACATGGCCGAGCCGTGGGACCCTTGGGCCGGACAACGGAGAAGGAATGCAACCGGGGAAGGTGGGGGGAAAGAAGGAAAAACAACCCGAGCCCGTTAATTAATGCACGCAGGAAGCACAAAGATGCACACTCGAAAAACCCCACCCGACCAGCAGCGGAGCACCCCGCACACTGCACGCCGGGCGCCGCCCGCCCGCCTTATAAAGCCCCCGCCGCCGCCTTACCACGCCCACCTGCCCGCTGATTGGTCTCCTTCGGGAAGCGCTCCTCCCCTCCCCTCTCCTCCCCTCCCGGCCGTCTCTCATTCGGCCAGAGGCCACCAACCAACTTCCGCTGCCACGCCCCCCGCCGCGTGAGATACGAAACTAGTAGAGGTGCACGCCGCTAGGACAAAGAGGGGCAGTCACAGGGTCACAGAGGCCACCAACCAACTTCCACCACGCCCCCGCCGCGTGAGATACGAAACTAGTAGAGGTGCCCGCCGCTAGGACAATAAATAGGGGCGAGCTCTAGGTCCAGGGCAGCGGTTGCTGTAAGGCAGGAGACCGTGCTCTATATATAGGGCGATGCCTAGTCTACTTGGCTGTTAATTAATGGATTAAAAACTGCCATCAGCCCACTTGCCAGGCAAGATAGGTCTTATGGGAAATGGAGTTTAGCAATACCTGAAGGGATTACTATAGCCTTTGTCTTGCAATTGCATTTTGTAATGGCCACACAGTTCCTCCTTTTTTTTAACTCCATTTCAATGCAACATCTAAAAGGACTCTCATTCCTTGGTTGTTCTTCTCTGATGCAATGGTTACTGCATCAGACTTGGAGATAGCCTTTGACACTTACCATGGCAAGGGTTCTTTTATCTATGATGGCTGACCATGCTGCTAGGGCAGTGTTGGCAAACCTAATGCACGGTGGCACTCGGAGCCCTTTCTGTGGGCACCCAACATTGGCCCTTCACAACCCCCTGTCTTCAGGTTAAATTGCTGTATTGGCAGTTTGTGAAAAATTAGTGGGTTTTGAATCACAGTTTGGGCACTTGGTCTCTAAAAGGTTTGCCATCACTGTGCTAGGGGCTTCTGCATTAAGTCCACAAACTTGAGTTTGCAAGAGCTGTAGGTCAGAGGCAACTTGATGGCACAGAACACCAATAAATAGCCTCAGGGACTGATGAGAATGAAGCCTCTGGTATGATGGGGTAAAATATATACAGTACTGTATAATGTTCTGTTATGTGTTGTCAAGTTGCATCTGGCGTATAGTGACCTTAATAGGTTTCTGAGGTTTACCACGGCCACCATCATCCCCAGTGAATTTTAGTGTCTTACCATGGATTGAAGCTCACGTCTCCTAAATCCAAGATGACACCCTGTCCACTACTTCACAGTAGGTCTGCAACACTGCCCAGCTCAAATTTCACACTTTGGGAGCTAACTTTTTTCCTAACTGTATATCTCAGAATCTTCCCCAAGCCAGCAACGCCTGTGAATTCTGGGATATGTCACTGAGTGGAAAACAGGCTTTGCAACTCTCAGTTGCAAAAATAAATAAAAGAGCGGGCAGAATCCTGTTGGTGTTTGTGTAAGATTTGTGTAACTTACCGAGGCTAATAGTGGCTTATTGGTGAGCTGCCAGGGTTCTTCTCAATTGTGCACCTGATTATGTGTCTGGATGCACAACTGAGATGCATCCTGGCATTATTACCCCTTTCCATTTCTCCAGGCATGTCCAAACTTCGGCCCTCCAGATGTTTTGGACCGCAACTCCCACAGTCCTTTGCCATTGGCAATCTAAGCTTAGAATTCTGGGACGTGGTCCAAAACATCAAGAGGGCCAAAGTTTGGACATGCTTGCTCCAAAACCTCCCATGCACCAGCACAGCATCACTGAACACCACTGGTCTGGCCTCACACTGCTTTGGGACTTGGCCAGACAGATCCCAAGATTGGTGGAGAGCTAACTCCATCTCTGGTGTGGGTTTGGGTCCTGGTACTTAATATTGCCCAAATAGATGGGGATTTTACTAAGGAAGAAGAACAGAAGAAAAACGTCACCTCTGGATGAGCAGTCTGCATTTTAGGCATAGTCCTAGAACAGGCAAAATGATAGTACAGTACAGTATGTAGCACTGTATCTCTGGGGTGAAGAAAACCCCCTCACCTGAACTTCCTTCATCCATGTTAGCTTCCTTTTGGCCTTTGAGCCGCTCACTTGACCCACCCAGGTCAACAGTTTGACTGCTTGGTGGCTTGAGAAGGCCGGAATCCTGCTTTTATGAAATGAGCTTTCGCATCAGTAGGTTCTAGAATAGTTATGGAAGCCACTGGGAAGGAACTTCTCCATCCAATAATGTCTCTGATCTTTTCTGGTTCAGAGGCAAACACGGGGGTTTGAGAGTAACAGGAGCGTAATCCAGATCCACAATGGATATGGGGGGGGGGGTTCCTACTGTAAAACCATTCCCAATCAGGCAATATCCAGAAGGAAGACCATAATTAATTAAAACCTGTCTGTACTTTTCAGCATTCACGATCCTTTTAATACAGACACGATCGCTAACACCACGGGCATAAATGCAGCCCCAAATCTAGGGAGATATTTACATCAGGATATTTTATTCTCCATTCTATGCAACACTTCATCCCATCATGTTATAATTTGGACTCTTCCACTCTAATATAACCAACTCTAATCTCTGTTAGATAGAGACCCAAGGGCATGGAGGTACTGGATGTCCATTTTTGTTTGTGTGTGTTGTGGGGTTTTGAATTTTGGGGAAAGTTCACATGCTGCTTGTACTGTATTTTGTTTGGCTGGGGGTGACCTTTCTGGGTCCGAGTGGCTGTTACTCTATCTCACACTAACCAATCATTCCTTTCTGCCTTTGAATTTGAAGAAAGTCCAGACTCTTTTATGACTGGTCTTTCCCCTGTCTTTATCTGTTGGAAGTCCATTTGTTGTTAGTTTGTTGTTGATTTGTTCCCAATTGTAAATATTGAAATAATTTATTTATTTCTCGTAACAATGTCTCAGACTGACATGAGTTACTATGACTTCAACAGTCCCAGTTAATGAGAAAGGGGTAGACTACCTGGGAAGCTATTCTCTTCTGCGAGTCTTTATTCTTCAGCTCTGTAGCAAAGACATTTTACCAGAAGCTCAAAACTCTGCAACAATGACATATCATTTTTTAAAAAAGGAACAAAGGAGGTATATGATTTCCATAAAATAGTGTATACTAAGGACTATATGTTGTCACGTACTGTCAAATCGCCTCCAACTTCAGATAAACCCTCTGAATGAATGACCTCACCCTTATTCTGTCAGTAACAGCCCTGTTCAGTTTGTGCTAGCCCATCCCTTCCTTTGTGGACGCAATCCATCTCTTAATTGGTCTTCCAATTTCCCCAGGACTATTGTCTTTTCCAGAAACTCTTGTCTCCTCATGATGGGTTGAAAGAACATCACACTCAGCTTTTGTCATGTTACGTTTGCTTCTAGAGAGGTTCAGGCCTGATTTAATCTAATAAGACTTCACAGAAAGACAAAATTAGAAACGCCCCCCCCCCCCCGCTTAATGAACGCAGAATTACAATGCGCCTCACTTAAGGAAGGTGGGTGGGAAAACAATGACCAGTTAATCTGTACAGTGGGCATAAAAGACTCAGAAATTTCCGGGTCGAAGCCTAGATTTTTTTTTTTAAGTGGCAGGAGCTATAACTGAATCCAACCTCCTAATCACTCCCTGTTTCATCAGACATAACTGCACTCCCTTATTTGGGAGGAGAATCTCTTTCGTGCTTCTTGCTCCCTTCAATCCTGGCTCTAATTTTGTGAGGCACTTTAAAAAAAAAAGAGGAGGGGAAAGAAGGGGAAAAAGCAGCTTTTAAAACTCGACACACAGGATTGGAATTCCTGGTCCGTGGCCATAGGAATGTAATGGAACAAACATGAGGGGCCGCTTAGCAACTGTGGGGCAGGGTTAGGAAGCGAGGGGGGGGGGGTTAGATGAAAAAATCAACCCCTGAGAAAAAGAGATTCAGGGTGCGGCAAAATCTCTAGGCAGAGGTAACTCAAATGGCTACTACATGTGCTCTTTTGTAGAAGATTTTAAAGGACATCCTGTTGAACTCTGTTATATCCAAATCCAGTGCAGGTTGTAAATAGACCGAACAAGGGCCTGAGTGGTCCTGGTACTTTTTGTAGCAGATTTGAATACAGCATCCTGTTATGCAAGGCAGGCACCATTAGATATGACAGAGTTAAACCTACAACCAAGGCAGAAACAGAAGAGGAAAGTAAGGGAGTGTTTGTATGCTTCTCTCCCTCCTTCCCTCTACATCAACAGGAGGTTCCTTTCTTTCTGCCAGCAGGGCATAATGAAAGTCCTGTGATAATATTTCTCTCCACTCCAGGGCTTCCCCTCGCTGAGAAGTCATATGAATCAAAGAACCTCACGGCTTGCATACAAGCCTCTGTTCCCGGAAGCAAAAAGTCTTTTTCTGCCTGTGATCACGTGCGGAAAACTGAAGTATTCGCAATCGATTTTTTGGGGGGGGGCTCTTCAGATGCCATGGTCATGTGGGGCCAGCAGTGGGGCTAGCAGAGAAATGGTTAGAATGTCGTTTCCGTTTTCGTTCCATTTTGGAGCCAATTTTCGTTTTTTGGTTTGTTGCGTAACGAAAACGAAAAACGGAAATGGAAACGGAAATTTCGCTAAGTCGTGCCCATCTCTAATGGCAGGGACTACAACTTCAATTATACGTGGCTCCTGCTGTGCCCCCACCCCTGCCCCCAATTGAAAGCAAGAAAGGAAGGATGACGCCTTCTAGATTTGGTCAGGATAGAAACTGCCACCAGTTCGCATCAAGGAAGATGAGAATGAGGAGTGATGGGCATTGTAGTCCAACAGGCATCTAGGGCGCTGCACTTCGCCTGCCCGTTTTGAATGCTGTGGTTTCTGGGTTGGGGTGAGGGTTTCTAAATTTCTTTGCCCTTTGGATGCTGTTTCCTCTGTGCCGGTCTGGAGCCCCCGAGGCTGCCATCCTAGAAAAAAGGCTTCAAAGGAAGGGTCTAGTGGACACCAACATGGCCCTCAGTGTCTGTTCGGGCAAGCCCAGGGCCTCATCCTGTCGTCTATTGTGGAGCCCAAATGAGCCTGTCGGAGAAACAAAATTCTACCGTGTGTGCCTGAGCAGCGGGCTCATCTGTCCTAACAATCGCGCTCACATTTCAGAGGAAGGAAGCAGTTCTTGGGGAACTTTCCTGTTGATTTCAGCCCCTGGCAAAAGGACAGCCTCAAACAATGCAGGCGTGAGCAATTTGCTATCCAATATGTGTGCAAAGGCATTTCTGCAAACAAGCAGAAGGTTTTAAAGCAGAGGGTGGATGGCCATCTGTCGGAAATACTGTGAAGGAGGTTTCTTTTCAGTTCAATGGGTTTTGCCATAATGAAAACGAAAAATGAAAAATTTTCCGGTATCGAGGTCGTTTCGTATTGTGTTTATGAAGACTCAAAAATGAAAACGAAAATTTTTCGTTAGTGTGTTTTCATTTTTCGTATTTGTAATTAACGACAACGAAATTTTTGTTTTCGGCCGCTGATTCGTTATTAAGTTTCGTTTTTCCATATTTGTGATTAACAAAAACGGGAATTTTCCGTTACCGGGTTTCGTTTTGTATTTGTGGCCGACGGGGAAAATTGTCATTTTCGTTATTGTGTTTCGTTGTCGTTAATCACAAAATACGAAAAACGAAACACAATAACGAATCAGTGAAACGAAAACCAGAAATTTTTCGTTATTGTGTTCCGTTTCCCGTATTTTGTGATTAACGACAACGAAACACAATAACGAAAAATTTCCGTTTTTTCGTTTTTGCTGATTCGTTTCCGTTAAACACAAATATGAGACCGAAAATTTTCGTTTTTCGGTTTTCGTATTCGTATTTGTGCTTAACGAAAAAAATGCTGAGTTTTCGTTAAGCACAATAGGTGGGGGCAATGGTAAATCACTCCCTGGACGTCTCAAAAATCCTATTGCAATCCTGATAAATCTGAAGAGACTTCACAGGATGTAAGAGCTACTACAAATGAGAGGGAAAGAGGAGAAATTTGCAGGTACTGTTTATTGAAAGTTATATCCTATATATACAGCAGCAAACGCCTAAATCCTAGTCATTTGGGATTACCAGCTGCTTCAAGTTCTGATGCAAAGAACCTGTGTGTCCCTAGGCACATATTCTTTGTATTATGTCATGTCACGTTCTTTATTTTCCTTCCTTCTTTCGTTCTCCAAGGACCAAGCACCTGGTGATCATGATAACCCTATTAGACCATAAGATAGCAATTGATCCAAAATTATACAGTGAGTTTTGTGCCTGAGTGGAGATTTGAAATGGAATTTTTTCCCTGCTCATTAGACACTTCTCTACCAGCTGCCCCACCCGGTTGCTCCTGGGCTAGTTGTCCCCTTCCACTCGGCAGCATGGATCTGAACTTCCCTAATCTCTTGGTTCCTTAAAGGACAGGCCGCTTGATTTAAAATGGGGATGGCATGGAGGTGAACATACTTGTGTCCTACAAAACTGACAGCCAGGATACAGACAGAGAACTGGCTGTCAATTCATAGGTCATAGCTGTGTGCCCTCAATCCAGTCAGGTAATTTTTGTAATTTTTACGGCTATTGAGGCCCTGATGTTTTGTAAGCCGCTTAGAGTACACATTGTAGATAAGCGGGGTATAAATGCAATAAATAAATAAAATAAATAAATAAATACTGGAACAGGCACTGCCTGCCCAGCATGACAGTCTCTCAATCCGCCTTGAATCCAGTTGTTTGAACACTAGTTTTTTTCTGTCGTGTCTGTTGGCCACTATTGGTTTTCACCACCTGACTGCTCTTTTCCATGACGAGACAGGGTGTAGATTGAGAGAAAGAAAAGGTAACAGGTATTTTGCCTGCAGTACCCCAGGTCTACATAGGGCTAAGAAAGCCCCCTGGAGAACTGCTTCTAGACAGCGGAGACAGGATTGAGCTAAATGATGTACAAGTCCGACCTTGTTTCAAAATCATAAGGACTAGAACCACACTGTGATGTCCTCCTAGAGAGCCTCGGGTCGTGCCACACGCCTTCTGAGTGCCCATCCAAAATAACAGCCTCCCCACTGGAATGACGTGAAGCTTCCACATGGAGTTGCTGTTACAGCCGATAGGCACCCTGGTCTGGGCAAGAATTCTGCGCATGCTTCACATCTGCAAGAAGGGACTACTGGGCTGCTCCCTTGGACATCCTTTCCATGCTCTCCATGTATTTGTGTGTACTAGACAAACTGTCTGAGGAAAAGAAAGAAACCAAGGTCAGTTAAATCTGTTCTCAAGCGTATTTTGAGTCTTTGGAAGAAAAGGAAATAAAGAAAATGGAAGAAACCATAATCACAATCTCAGGGCGCTTTTACACGACTCCTAAGATCCGCTGGCCACTTAAATTCGGACCAGAGATCTTGGGGGGGTTGTCGCTCTTCCTGTGTTCCCACCCCCTCCGCACTCCATTGTTCCTGTCTGCATGAGGGGAGGGAGAAAAAAAAGGGAGAAAAAAAATGCAGACTCACCTCTGTCTGCCGGTGGAAGCAGCCCCGTCGTCATGATTCCTGTCTCTTAAAGGGGCAGCAGGGACAAAAAAACAAACAAACACAAGGCGAGGAGAGCCCGGCACTCACTGCTTTACATCCGCATCAGAAATTTTTCACCTTCAGAGACCAGGTACTTGGAAAGTGCGCTGGGATGCACTTAGGTGGGCGTGGTCGTACTTAATTTTTTTTAAAGTCCAGAGCTGGTGGGAAAACATTTTTAAGCTCCGGATCTGGGAGCCCTTTGCCTTGGATTTTAGGGGAGAGCACTGGCAAACAGAAAAGCCATAAAGACTGTTTTGGGCTCCCACCCCTCCTCGCCACTTTCAGGAAGCAAATCACAATGACATGAAAAATAATCTGGTTTGCCTGCATGGTCTTACTGCCTACTAGAGCGGCTCTGACTTGCCCTTGTCACCTCTATGCTTGGTGGTCAGAAAACTGTAGGCAGGGAACCTTCTGAATCTGGGCATCTCTTTGGCAGCTCCCGGGCAATTCAGAAGAACTTTGCCCAGCTCCCTTGGCACCTGGAGCGAGCGCCACTTAATAGCCATATAATAAAGAGGTGGAACGCAGGGACTCTGGACCTTGCAGTTCCAAAGCCCCCAAGGCGGCCATTTCAGGGCTTTGCTTGGTCAGGGCAAATGGACTTTTGCAGGAGGGCAAAACTGAAAACAAACAAGGAAGACTCAGCTTGGCCCCCAAAGGCTAAGAGTTTCTTGTGGACCAATCCTGGGGAAGGAAACAGGGATTTAACCTCTTCAATGGCTGTCACAGTTTTCATAGAAAACCTGTATAGAAAACAGAGATTGTATGGTAACCTGGCGATTCTGGCTGTGATTCTCAACAAGATATATTAATTTAAATCAGAAGTTGAATTGGGACTGTCCACAAATGACAACATGACTCCTGAATAATTCAAGCTTTGCTAATATTATGGAACAACCAACCAGCCAGCCAGCAAGAAGAAAATAAATCTACAGCCTGAAAAGGAATCAAGGCAAACAGTGTATGTTGTCCCCTCACCCATGTGTCTTGTGGTGTTTCCCCCCTTGACTGTTGAGCTAAAGCCATGGGCTTCACTAGCAAGACAGCTCTATCCTAAGTGATATCCTAACTGCCCACTCACCCGCCCGCCTGCCCGCGCCGCCACCCACCTGCGGCCTGCCCACTCACCCACCCGCGGCCGCCGCCCGCCCACCCGCCCGTGCCTCCCCCCTGCCGCTGTCGCCGCCCGCCCATGGCCCCCTGCCACCGCTGCCCACCCGCACCTCCCGCTGCCCGCCCCCCACCCCCGCCACCTAGGGTGTAAAAACACCTAGCGCCGGCCCTGATTGCAGGACACCCCTATGCTCTGGGAAGTCAAATCACGCTAAATTGCGGTGGAAACAAACGACAAACGAAACGACGAAACGACAAATTTTTGAAAAATTCCGCGACAAACGGAAACGACCCGAAACGGACCCGTTCCGACAAACGAAAACTCGAAACGTCATTTTTTTCTGGTCGTGCCCATGTCTAGAAGCCATTACATGAAAGAGTCAAGGGCTTCCCTCCTTCTTTCATTCTTTCTTGTGCTTTTAGATAGCAAGAAGCCGCTTTTTGAGGGGTGAGTGGTGGTGGGGGGAGAACAAGACTTGTGTTATGAAGTGGAATGGAGGTGGTGCCATTTCTTCAGACGCTGCAGGCCAAGACACCTTGTTGCCTGAGGCAGAAAAGGAAATGGCACCCAAGTCAAGTGACCCAGCAACCAAGGGTGGCTGACTCATTTTTGGCTCATGAGGAAGCAAGGGCAGCAAAGGGGCAAAAGACACCAACTGCAATTGCTGAGAATTTACTGCTGACGTTTCTTGACAACTCCCCATCTGCTGGGTGGGGCAGCGGTCGGTCCGAAGGCAGGCCTTGTACCTGCTCCAGATGACTTGGGGGGGGGGCACAGTGGCCCACACACTGGGCCTTGCAGCTAATACCCCATAACAGATGGGGGAGAGAAGCTAGTCAAGAATCCTCGCTATCTTGCCAAGCGGCACAGAGCCAACATTCAGGAGTAGGACTTCTGGAATGTACCACCCCTTCTGGCCGCAGAAACATGGCTGACAACATTTCCTTTTGAAATCAATTTGTAAATGTTTTATATTTTCCTAATTTGTTTTTATATGATTATTATAACATTTCCCTGTTTAACATTTTTTCTAATTGCTTTTTGTATGCTGTTTCTATATGATTATACAGTATAATAATCATATACAGTGGTACTGAATGCATGCTCATAAGTTGAACAACTCATAAGTAGAGCAGCCGTATCTAAAAAGTAAAAAATTTTTTTTTAATTTTTTAAAAAATGAAAAATTTATAGTAGAGCAGATCGCATCTAAAATGTGTAAGGCAGCAGTTAAAATGCCAACAGGTTTTCACTTTTAAGTCGAATTGCTCGTAAGTAGAGATGGGCAAGAAACGAACAATTTTTTGTTTCCGTTTCCGTTTTTTCGTTTCGTTATGTAACAAAGCGACAAACGAATTTTGTCTCTAAAATGAAACGAAACAAACAGAAACACCGGAAATTTTGTCGTGCGTTTCGTTTCCGTTACTGCAATATGAGTGAATTGCTTAAAATCCTAAAAAAAAAATCACAAAAAATGAAATAAATGTTAACGAAATGAACGAAAATGAAAATGATTTTTTTTGCAAAAAATCGCGAAAAACGGAAACGAACCGAAACGGACCCTCCAAACGACAAACGAAATGCAATTTTTTTATTCGTGCCCATCTCTACTCGTAAGTAGAGTTTTTACCACTGTAAAAACTATTTGTGAGCTCCCTTGAGTCCTACTCGCTAAAGAAAGCTGGCACAAAAGTGAAACAAGCAATCAAACAAACAGGAACATGGGCTGTGAAAAAAAGAAAAAGACCTCCCTTCCCCAAAAAAGACTTCAATGTATCACAGTCTTTCTTCCCTTTGCTCTCCCCTTCTTCTTTTCTCCTTTTAATTTTTGCCAATAACAACTCAGAATTAAGTGTTTCTCAAATGCACCATTTCTAAAAGCCAGTGGTAACTGAAGATCCAGATTATCAGGGCTCAGCAGCAAAACTCAAGATGTAATCTTGGGCTGGCTCCCTTTTTTGCCTCTCTTTCTTCTTTTAGCCTACCGCTCAGGGGTGTACTGCAGAGGAAACAGGTACTGAAAAAAACAATGAAAGTAGCTCTCAGAACAAAACCTGAGACGAAAACAAACTGACGAAAACAGAACTGGCCCTTTCCACTCATCCATTCCCCACCTACTGATGAGTACTAACAAAATCAAAATATGCCCCTTGATACAAATCCTTCACAACTAAATCAAAACTATTTGGACAGATCCCCAAACTAGGGCCTCCTCGATGTAGCCTCCAAGACTTCCGTGCTCAGAAAATGATGTGTGTGTATATCTATAAAGGAGGAAGAAACCTAGACCCCGGAGTCCAGCTACACTGAAGGGTCGTGGGAAGAGGTAAAGGAGCTTTAGACGAGGCAGTGCAAGGGAAGCAGGGATTGCTGGGCCACGAGAAAGAGCCTCACCTTTGCCAAAGGACCCTCATGTGGCTGGCCGGCATCCTTAGGAACGTGGAGAAGGAGAACTGTTCAGCTGCTCCCTTTCCAGCCCCAGGAGCCTGGCTCATAAAGCACAGGCCGGTTAATGATTCTCCCAGCGGCAAATATTTGATAAGTGCTTGCCGGACTCAAAGTACAACACCTAGGAACTTCTGGCTGGGCACTCCAGAGAGAGAAATCACCCACATCCTGCACCAAAATGGCTTGGCTTTACCTCAGAGCATGGAAATCGATTGATGATGATGATGATGATGATGATGATGATGATGATGATGATGATGATGATGATGATGATGATGATTCTCATAAACTTCAACAAACACAACCCTTAGCCTTGCTCGCTAGGGCAGCCTAAAAGTATCCATCAGAAAAAAGTCACTTTGCAAGATTTGCTCCAGCTCAAGAAATTCTAATTCTAAATTCTAAGTAGTGTATCCTCTGTCTCTCCACAGGCTCTCAATCCTCATCACATTTGCGGGGGCCACTTTCTATAGTACTTTACCACGTTTTGAACTGAAGATGTAGTTTTGAGGAAGCCAGCAGACTTTATTTATTTTTTTCTGTTCCTTTACAAAAGGAGATGGTAAGGTTCAGTAAGGTTTGAAACGTACAAAATAATGGAGGGCATGAGTAAAGTGGATAGAGGGACGCTCTTCTCCCTCTCACAAAATACCAGAACGAGGGGACATCCACTCAAATTGAGGGCTGGGAGAGTGAGAACAGACAAAAGAAAATATTTTTTTTCACCCAGTGCGTTGTTAGTCTGTGGAACTCCCTGCCACAGGATGTGGTGATGGCATCTGGCCTGGATGCCTTCCAAAGGGGATTGGAAAAATTCCTGATGTCCCATCTTCCCTTCAAGATGTCCAAATGTTATCCCTCTGTTTACTTTTACCCTGTGTAGTAATGACTAGTTAGATCAGTGATGGTGAATCTTCTTTCTGTTTTTCAACAGCAAACGTCTCTCCCGAGTCTCTAGCAAGTTTCACAGCAGACGGAATTTCCTAAGCTAAAACCTCTTCTCTCCACCAGCTTGCCAAACTCACAATTCAACAACGTAGAAACTGCTGATCTCCGTCCCACAAAATGGAAGGTAAAAAGTAATTCTTTCCTGTTATTCATTACAGTGCTTCAACAGGCACGGGTCTACGAAAGCCGATGCCAAACTACATTTGTAAATCTTTACGGTGCCATGTAGTCTCTTGTTGTGTTTGCTGAAAGGGGCTTGCAATGTAATCTTAACACAAAGCTGTGCCAACTCTTTGGGAGCCTAAAATAAGACTCTTTTTTTCCCCTGCTGGTCCCAGAGATCCACCATCAGAGGGAACTCCTGACAAGAACAGACCTCCCAGCAGATGAGCCAAAAGGGATGAAGTAGTGGAACAGCAAGGCTACACCCGAGTCAAACCTCTTCTAGACCAGAGATCCAGAAACTGGCAACATGTGCTAATCCAGATCAAGGCTTGCAGTTCTAAGTCCAGCATTTCTTAGCTAGAAAGATTATTTATTTATTTATGTATTTGTTTGTTTGTATTACTTTTATACCACCCATCTGACCCAAGGTCACACTGTTGGGTGGACAGAAGGAAACAATCGACGTAAACCAGCAATCAAATACTCAACACATAATAAAATGAAGTAAAATGAACAGAAACCGAAGCAGAAACAGAAACAGAAAGCTAGGTACAATAGATTAAATTAAATACTATTTCGTGCTAAATGACGACCCTTAACTTTTTTAGTGTGTGTGTGTTGTGTCACAGTCGTGACCGACTCTTCGCGTCCCCATGTCCATGGAGGCCCCTTCAAAATCGTAGGCCCATGCCAACTGATCCCACTGGCTCCCCCTCTGTTCTGGCCTGGGGGGCAGTCTCCCCTGGGAGGAACTGGCGGAGGACAATTCTTCTTTTTCAAAGGGTCCTCCTTGTAAACTCTTCTCCTGCCCAAGTTTGATTTAAAGATAAAGCCTCAAAGGAAGCTCAATGTGAAAGCTGCCAGTCAAACTTGAGATACCCTTCGGCTGCTGTTTCTACTCAGGTGAGATGTTCTGTAAATTCCTTCTTCTTCCCTCTGGATCTGTACATTGGCATATCTGATTTTATGCAAATCATCGCCCTCTTCTCTCCTCTTCTTTGCTGCGACATCTCTTCCCTTTTGGGGATGTGTCCCCTGGCCACCCACCTATGGGAGCAGAGAGGAGAACGCTGAGCTCACAATGGCCAGGGAGCTTCCGGAACCACCCCAGCAGTCCTTGGAGATGATGGGAGACCCACGGCCAGCCATGGCCAGCCTTGTCCTAGCCTGGGTGCTGTTTTTGAGCCCCATAATCCCAAGAGTCACTCCGCAGGATGCTTGTGAGCCACAGCTGCGATACCGGCAGGGCAGCCTGGAGGCGGCGAGCAGCTGGATCTCAACTGTGGCCTTGCTCAGCAGCATCTGTGCTACTTGGGTGTTTGCTTTCTACGCCCTCCAGTGCCTCTGTGCCAAGAAGGATCTATGTGCGAAGGAGCCAGAGGCCGAATGCGAAACCTCGTGGGAGGTGAGCGAGAATCAGCATGGAAAGCAAAGAAAGATGGGCTTGGTGTGGTGGGTATTGGGATGGGAGACCCCCCTTCCAGGGGAACACAAGGTATTCCCAGGTAGGGCTTGGGAAGATTGCTGGTTGGATGCCACAGCTGCCAGCCAGTTGACCATACTGATCTAAGTAGATCAAGGGTCTGGCTTCTTATTAGGCTGCTTTCATACAACCACCAAAACCAAACTAAACTGAACTAAAGTTAGTTAATGAATTAATCCTCCTCATTCCATTCTGGGCAGGCGAGAAAGGAGTGTGGCGCAGAGGCCACGCCGGAGGCTTGCGGCGTATCTCAGGCCCTGGCCTGCCCCCAGCCGCGATCCGGTTCCCACAAGCCTCCGTGCAACCAGGTCCAGCAAGCCTACGCCCATCAGCTGGCCTGCATGGAAGAAGAACTGGGCAACTTCCTGCACGAGGTGAAGAGCCGGAGGTATGCCCTGGGAGGGATTCTGCAGGACGAGCAGTACCTGGCCAAACTGAAAAGAGATGCTGATAAGCTGAGGATCACCATCTATGAAATCGCAGACTGCGAGGGAGCAAGCCAGGCGGTGGAGGAGAGAGGGCGCAAGCGCAAGATCAGATAAATGGAGAAAGTTGCCCTGTGCCAAAGATGTGTTCTGTGTGTGTTCTCTCTGTGCTCTATATACAGAGAGAAATGAGCATACCTGTTAACTACCAGAACACAACAATTCAAAAGTATTTATATATTGTATGTGCGTATATGAAAGAGTAAAGAAAGTACAAAGAACTCGAAGCTGGTTCTTCACCTGGAGCTGGCATTCCATTGATACAGAAAAAGGCTACTTGACTGTCCCTATTTCTGTATGAATGATGGCCATCAGCTTTGGTGGTGCCTTTGGGAATTCTTTAAATGTGAATGTATTTATTTCCTCCCTCCCTCCCTTGGTCATACTCAGGGTACCCAGTCCTCGAAGAAGTGAGGAGTCCAGAGGTGGATACATAACCCAGGGTTTGGTCTCCCTTGAAAACTGATTTGGGGGAGGCCTTTCTTTGACAATGAATAAGTGGACGGAGCAAGCTTTTGATCTCCCCAGAATATAATTCTTCACATTTTAATGATACGATAAAATTTGGGGACAAAAAACAGCCTTAGAACTTAGATACTTCTAAGGCAGATTTCAGGGGCGGGTGGAAACAAGTTATTAGACTGAGCTCACACTGTCCAGACTTTTAAAGAAATTAGATTCAAGTCTCATATTCACACTGGTAGCCACATTCACATCCATTGAATGGAAATTTGGTTGATGATTCTGATGACTTAAACCAGTTTTGGCATCTACATTAATGAAATCAACACATTTCCTTTCTGTTTTAGGAGCAAACTGTATCTCCATGTTTCACCATGAAATCCTTGGTTGGTTGGTTTTCCAGTTTCTAGCCATTTCCCTGGTGCAGTTCAGGGAGGGGTGTCCGAGGAAAGGGTTTCCCCCATTCCTCCTGACAGCTTCCGAACACTAGCACTTACTCCCCCTGGACTACAGCAGAGAAGTTCCCCCTCCCTCAAACTACAAGTCCCAGCATTCCAGAGGATGGCACTGAAAGGAATACCTACTGCTGTTGGGGTGCGGCAGGTACCACTTGATGACCATGTGGGGGACACAGCAGCCCAGTGGGTGGGGCATTTTCCTCCTGGCAGGCAATGCCAGTGATGCCAAGATGCTGGGGGGCAGCTCTCTTTGTTCCCTCTTCAATGATGACACAATGGATGGGGATCAGGGCAGGAGGGCAGGAGTCAGGGAAGGCCCCCCACAAGGGGCTGCTGGCTTGCGGGAAACACCAAGCAGAGCCAGTTTCTCTCCCCCCACCCCACCATCTGGCCTCCCGAATCTACCACCCATGGCTGTGTGGAAGTTCCCCTTGCTTGCCACCCTGGCCCTGACCCTCTTGGCTATGCCCTCCTCGCTGGGAGAGAGGGCGGGCTCAAAATTGTCCTGTGGGCAGCAGCCGGTCCGATACCGCAAGCCTCCCCTGGATACTCTTCCATGGCCAGGATATTGGGTGCCCCTGATGATCATCCTGGGGGGCTGTTGCGGCCTCGCCTGGTGCATCCTCTACCTGACCTACAACATCAGCCAAAGAGGAGGGGAGGATCTGCCACAGCTTCCCAGCAAAGCGGAAGAGCCAGCTATACCCCCGGTGAGCTGCTTCCTTACAGCATTGCTATTAGAGATGGGCACGAAACGAGCAATTTTTCGTTTTCGTTTTCTCGTTTCGTTACGTAACGAAATGAAAAACGAATTTTGTCTCCAAAACGAAACGAAATGAAACGCCAGAAATTTTGTCGTGCGTTTCGTTTTCGTCGCGGCAAATACATTGAACTGTAATGAATGCTAACGAAACGAGCAATTTTTCGTTTTCGTTTCGCAACGATCCCGGGTTGGATTGGGATCATGATCCCGGGTTGGATTGGGATCATG
>JAHTLZ010000098.1:585822-601126 GCA_023846285.1 Phrynocephalus versicolor | reverse complement strand
TGGTCCAAAAACATCAGGAAGGGCTGAAGTTTGGACATGCCTGCACTAAGGCATTGGTGTCCAGACTTTGGCCCTCCAGACGTTGTGGGCCACAACTCCCACAGTCCTTTGCCAATGACAATCTAGGCTTGACATTATGGGAGCTGTGGTCCAAAACATCTGGAGAGCCGAAGTTTGGGCATCCCTGCATTAAGGGGACTGTAAGGATGGCATGGGAAGGGCATTTCCCATCAGGAGAAGGAACATGTTAGCAAAACTAGCCCAAGTTAGAGATGTCCCCCTGTCGTTCTCGGCTGGGTCAAGGGGCATAACTCCCAAGGCTGGGTAAAACCTTTTGCCACTGGAACCAGAAAAATCCAAACTCTCTCTGCCCACCAGATGCAGAAAGATACAGCAACAATCACGTCAGGGTTGCTCACTTGCCTGCCAGTCAGTGTCAACAAAGTCCCATGTGCTGACCTTAACCTACAAAAGCCCTTTACGACCTGGGTCCTAGCTACCTCAAAGATTGAATCTCACAGTATGAACCGGTTCAGGTGTTAAGGTCATCAGGAGAGGCCCTTCTTTCCATCCCGCCATCCTCACAGGTACATCTCATGGGAACCTATGAAAGGGCCTTCTCTGGTGCTGCACCCGGACTCTGGAACTCCCTCCCACTGGAGGCCAGGGCTGCCCTATCTTTGATGTCTTTCCAGAAACAGGCAAAGACCTTCCTCTTCAAGCAAGCTTTCCCTGAATGATGGACTACCTATTGTGTCTTTTTATGAATCTACCATCTATGGCAGTGGTGGCAAACCTTCAGCACACCAGATATTTTGGACCACAACTCCCAGAATTCCAAGCCTGTATTGCCAATGACAAAGGACTATGGGAGTTGTGGTCCCAAACATCTGGTGTGCTCAAGGTTCGCCACCACTGATCTATGGCAACACAGACTTTGTGTTTATAACCACTTGTAACTTTGTGTTTGTATCTCTCCTTGTATGATTGCATTGACACTATGTTATCAATTGTTAGTTTTAATGTTGCCTTCTAATGCTTTAAGATACCCCTCATTTCCCTGTTGTAACGGACCGTATATTGTCTCTTACTGTAAGCCGCCATGGGTCCTTTTCCAAGAAGAAAGCTGGGGTAAAAATACTCAAAAATAAGTAAATAAATGTAAGGACGGCTGCCTCACTGCCTAATGGTAGACCTGGGCCTCCTTTCTGTCTAAAGATGGTGACCAGGATCACTGTCCAGGTAGATAAGAGACATGCAGTCATGTTGGTAGATGGAGGGCCTTGACCCTGCCAGGCCCACCTTCTGCCTCTGAGGACGCTGAGAAATCTTAAGAAATCTACCATGCCTCTGATTTAGCAACATGGGTTCTTGTTGTTCAGTTGGAAGCTGCATGCTGAAGCATCCTGCATTTTCAGGAAATTCTGAATCAAGAAATGTGTGGCATCTCTAAATGGAGGGAAGATCAGTTGAGCTGGCTTTGATCTGTATTTAGTGAGAAACAAAAGAAAAAGCAGAAGCAATTTTACAAATCGTACCATATCAGCTTTATATATATCAGCTTTACAAATTGTACCATATCAGCTTTATATAAATTAGTAATGTCAGTTATATTGCCACAATACAGTAGGACCCCGTATCCACTGATTCAGTTATCCACAGTTGGCAGAGGGGGAAAAATTAAATAATTCAGCAGCCACAAAGCAAGCTGTAAAGCAAATGTTCTCCCCACCCCCTCAGCCATTTGGAACCGTGTCTAGTACATCTGGAGCCAGCAGATTGGGAGAAGCTGGACCAGACCTAGAACACGATGGATGGGGACAGAGTTCCGGAATATTTGAAGGATGGACTAGTCATGCAGGAGGCACCAGAGACAGATAGGTAGGAGGGGGGTGGGGTGGGGAATTACAGGGCTTTAAAAACTTGGCAAGTGCTTAGCTTCCCGTTCCCATTAGCCTTGCCCTCACACAAAGTTGAAGTTGTGGGGATAATTGGCTACAAGGGTACACACTGATCTTGCTTGATATCTGAAGCTCTGCGGGGGTTGGTCCGGTTTTATTATTTGAAAGGGAGGCCTCCGGGAAGACCAGGGTTCTCCAGAGAGAGAGCTAGGAAAGGATCCAGATGCAAAACTTGGACAACCCTTTCGGCAGAATGGACCAAATGGCCTCACTCAGAATAAGGCAGATTCTTCTGTTTCCGCCACAAGTGTTAGCGGCTAACACAATTTGGCAGTCCGTGTGTTTTCCTGTTTTTACTTCACATCATCATGTGGGAGTACAGTATAATATCCTTGCTGCTGTGTGCATGAAGCTAAATTATCCCACTCATTATCCCACCTAGAGCCAATTACCTTTTGTAAGCGGCCTTGGGAGGGCTTTTCCCAGAAAGGTGCTGTGTAAGCACTAAATACATGCCTGTATTAAGAGATCCATCGCATCCTGGTCATCGCCTTTTCGAGTTGCTGCCATCGGGACATTGATATGGAGTACTGAGGGCGAGCAAAAACCATCTCAAGAATAGCTTCTTTTTTAGAGCAATATTGGCCTTAAATGGAAATTCTGGACTTTGAAGTCAGCTTATTTTATATGTTATATTGTATGTGTTGGAGCTGTGTACAAAACTGTGTGGAATGTTTTTATAGGAGTTGAATATAGCCACCGTGAAATTTCATTGTTCCTGCAAGGGAGCCATGACAATAAAGATTCCTATTCCTATTCCTATTCCTATTCCAACAGACCTGTAAGGTAGACCAGGCTGAGAATCTATTGACTGACTCAAGGTTATCCCAAATATTTGGTGCCAAGAGGGGGATTTGAACTCAAGTCTCCCGGCTGCAACTGCTTCACCGCCAGAGGCTCAGAGGCGGTGGATGTTGTAGGGACCGCTGGCCTCCCAGCCCTTCTCTCTGTGTTGGAAGAAGCCTCTGCCCTAGAGTTGCCCTGCTTCCTTTCCCTGCAGATGCTCCCGTCTCGGAGCTCCACGATCTCCTGTGCAAGAAGCTCCACCAGTGCTCCATCCTCTTTGACTTCCTGGACTGCGTGGCCGACCTGAAGGGCAAAGAGATCAAACGGGCCGCTCTCAACGAGCTGGTGGAATGCGTGGCCACCAACCGTGGTATCCTGATTGAGCCGCTGTATCCAGAGATCATCAAGATGGTGAGCAGGGGGCCAGGTGGAGTTGGTGGGATTAAGGCCGAGAAGGATGATGGGTGGGGTCAGTGGAAGGCCTCGGGAGGATGGAAGGCTGAGTGAACCTTGAGTTGGCTCCTTAGGATTGAACCCCAGGTCATGAGCACATTTATGGCCCACTTCCTTTCCATTGCCCCAGTCACCTGGACTACCTGGTCCCACCTCTTCTTCCTCCTCCCTCGCTGTCATGCTCTACCACCCTCTGTGGCAGCATATTCCACTGCCGAACAGCTCTAATCATCATGAAGTTCTTTTTAATGTTCAAATGGAATCCCTTTTCGTGTAGTTTGAAATGTAGTTTTTTTTGTGAATAAGGGATTCTTTTTAGTATTTTAAAACTGTGACCATTCTACTGTTTTAATGGAGGGAGAAATACTGTTTTAATGGAGGGAGAAAGGTGGTAGATAAATGAAACGAAATGCATCTCTTGCACCGTGGTGTAGGAAAGAGAAGTCTTAACGCCACCTGAGCTGAGCTGATTCTTTCTCCTCTTTTGCAGATCTCGGTTAATATTTTCCGAACGCTTCCGCCCAGCGAGAACCCCGAGTTTGACCCCGAGGAAGACGAACCTAACCTGGAGCCGTCTTGGCCGCATCTCCAGGTAAGGTACCTGCTGGGGCACAGCAAAGACGACAGGGCTTCCCTGGCACATTTGCTGGACCCATTTCCCCACCTCTATCCACCCTGGGAAGGCTGCCGTTCCTTTGATGATCTTGGCCTTTGGGGTGGAGGCGGGGAGGATGGGACTGTCTCGCTCAGGCTGGTGGGGATGGCTTCATGCAGCATCTGTGTCTTCCCAGCTGGTGTACGAGTTTTTCCTCCGGTTCTTGGAGAGCCCAGACTTCCAGCCCTCGGTTGCCAAGCGCTACATAGACCAGAAATTCGTGTTGATGGTAAGGCAAGGAACGGAAGGGAAAGGCTGGGGGAGCGGGGAGCATTTGCTTGGCATAAATGTGTGTTTTCCCTTCTTCCATGGGAAACTGCCCTTGGGTTTGGGGTAACAATCCTCTGATATTCAGAGGTGTGCCTTTGGTTTGGGGCGTTCATGCTTTGGTCAGTCTTACACGGGGCTGGCGTGACTTATAGCAGTTTTGGCGAACCAATGGCACGGGTGCCAAAGGTGGCACTCGGAGCCCTTTCTGTGGGCACCCGACATCGCCCCTTCACAGCCACCTGTATTCCGGCTAAATTGCTGTACTGGCACTTTGCAAAAAATTAGTGGGTTCTCAATCACAGTTTGGGCACTCGGTCTCTTAAAAGATTCGCCATCACTGGTTTATAGCTACGAGTTGTCAACCAGTGCATGTGTGTGTGTGTGTGTGTTTGTGTGTGTGTCGTTACAGTCGTGACTGACTCTTCATTACCCCATGTCCTTGGAGTTTTCTTGGTAGGAATACTGGAGTGGCTTGCCAGTTCCTACTCTAGGCGCCTATAGCACCTGGTATTGCCTGGTGGTCTCCCATCCAAGTACTAACCAGGGCCAACCCTGCTTAGCTTCTGAAATCAAACAAGATCGGATGTGCTCAGGACATCTAGGCAGATTTAACCAGTGCACGAGACAAAGGCAATGAGACAAAGTGAAATAGCTAAACCAGCAGCAGAAGAATAACATAGAATGTAATAATAATAATAATAATAATTGTTTGCTGACTTCATAGTAGCCCTTTTCCGGGTTTTCCAGGTAGAGGATATTCAGAAGTTGTGTACCATTCCCTTTTTCTGGGACTGCGCAGTTTGCTGAAAGACACACGGGCTGGCTCTCCTCCCAGGAGGCCCAGTGGAGAATCGAACTCCTAATCTTTGGCTTGTCAGTGAAAGATCTAACTCAAAAAGCTCTCCGCCTATCCATAGAATACAACAGTGACACAGTAATCAAAAGCCTGGCATTCTAGAAATAAAGGCTTGGGGGCTCCAGACCATTCCTTCCGCAGATTCCCCGTTCCATCTATACCCCTTTCCATTTGCTTTGTCTCCACACGATAGGCTTCATAATTTATTCACGAATTTCATTCCTTTTATTATTTATGAGCTTTGTTCATCCATTGTTAATTTCATTAATATTTTGTTCATCCTTTTATGGCAGAATGAAAGGTAAAAGGCAAAGGTTCCCCCCGCACATGTGTGCTAGTCGTGTCCGACACTTGGGGCAATGCTCATCTCCGTATTCAAGCCAAAGAGCCAGTGTTGTGCAAGTCCGTGGCCACGTGGCCGGCATGGCTGCAAGGAAACACTGTTTTACCTTCCCGCTTTTTATGCCGGTACCTATTTATCTACATGCTTTCGAACTGGGTTAAAAAGAAGCTCCATTACATAGCCAGGTTTTGAGGGTCTCAAGTCGATCAGTGGAAAACAGAGATGGGCACAGACCATGAACCAACTGGAAAACCGAACCGGTTTGCAATTCTTTTTATTTTGAGTTTGTGCTTTTTTTGGTGGTGGTGGGGCTACCTACTTCTGTTGAGCTGCTGCACCACCATCACCTCTCCGGGTGCCCTGCTGCGAGACAGGAACCCTGGGCTCCTTGCAGATAAGTAACTGGGAGACAGGCAGATGCTCAGAGGCAGCAACGGGTATCTCTGCAAGGAACCCAGTCACTGCCTTGGAGCATGACAGCGAGGGAGGAGGAAGAAGAGGTGGGTCCTTACTCTCCCAACCCTCAATTTGAGTGGATGTCCCCTAGTTCTGGTATTTTGTGAGAGGGAGAAGAGCTTCCCTCTATCCACTTGATTCATGCCCTGCATTATTTTGTGTGTCTCAATCATATCCCCCCTCAGGTGCCTTTTTTCCTTATTTAAGCTGGGATTCACAATCATTCCCCCTTAAGAATAAATAGCCCTGTGTCATATTAAAATCTATTTTAGTATGAGCTCTTGTGGATTGTAGCTTACTTTGTCAGATGCAAGAGGGTATTACCCATAATTTCAGTACATGTGATCAGGAGCCAAGGATTACTGAGAGTGAGGTCTAACTGTTAAGGGAAATGAAAGCCAAGTTCTAACAACAGCAATTAGGTTATTAGTAGCAGCCTTCATCTACCCTCTTGGCTGTGGCTGATAATGCAAACATGCTAAAGCTAGGTAAGCCAATTAGCTTATGGAGGTAAGCCAATTGATGTTATAATGCGGATGCATCAGCAGGAGCAGTTTTGTGAACGGCCAGCATTAGTGATGCTGTTGACCCTGCCAGGAGGGTTGTGTTAAATTCTTTCTCGAAACCAACATTTTGAGATTTGTTTGTTTGTTTGATGTTCTGGAGTCCTTGGTTAACTAGTGCAGTACTGTTCTGCCTATAACATTAGAACCGCAGAGTTTAGAAAAGGACCCTATAGATTAAGTGGTGCACAACCTGTGGGTCCCCAGATGTTGCTGGACTGCAACTCCCAGAAATCCCTTCCGGCACAGCGAGTGGTGGAGGCTTCTGGGAGTTGCAGTCCAAGAACACCTGGGGACCCACAGGTTGAGAACCACTGCTATAGGGGGCACCATGGGGAACCAAACTCCCAACCTTTAGAGACCTAAAACCACTGAGCTGTGTTACTAAGGCTACTCCTCTTCTCCTTCCCTTCAGCTTCTTGAGCTCTTTGACAGCGAGGACCCCAGGGAGCGCGAATACCTCAAGACCATCCTCCACCGCGTCTATGGCAAATTTCTGGGCCTGCGGGCTTACATCCGCAAACAGTGCAACAACATCTTTTTACGGTGAGCTTTCTTGGTCTCCCCCACCTCTTGGCTTTTTATCCTGCGGCAGCTTTTGTGCTTGGCTCTGGACGCCTGGACTAGAATCCTGTTGCCCAGTTCCGGCTTCCAGGCTTCACTTCCATTCTTCACTCAGGTAAAAAAAGGGGGGTGAAGGTGGTTTGAGCTGGAGCTAAGAAGCACAAACAGATTGTGTGTAATTAATTACTCTTTGAAGCAACCAGACCATATAACTAACACTTCATACACTTCTAGTTTTACAAAAGATAATTTCACTCTTCTCTTGCGTATCTCTAACTCTGCTTAAGCCATGCTGTGGTGATAGCAGGTCTGTGACCTTACCTCTTAAGGGGATTTTCTACTGGTGGCATTTAGCTTAACCTGCTTCCCAAATGCTGTTGATTAACATGAAAGAGTTTTGTTTATCTACAAAGGGGAGGGGGAGATATTATAATAATAATGATGGGGGTTCCTGCATGGCAGGGGGTTGGACTGGATGGCCCTTGCGGTCTCTTCCAACTCTAGGATTCTATGAAATAAATAAATAAGTAAATAAATAAATAAATATAGTGATGAGATGCTTCTTACCTCTTATCTTTCTTTCCCTCCCCTTCCTGCCAGGTTTATCTATGAGACAGAGCATTTCAATGGAGTGGCAGAACTACTGGAGATCCTGGGAAGGTAACTGCATTTTAACGTTGTGAGAGTTGGAGCCCTGACAGCGGTAGACATTGGGATGGATGAACACAGCCCGTTCTGATCCGTAACGCATGGGCACATGTTTGCTCATAATAAGTCTGCTTTGGCTCACCGCTGCCTGCCATCAGTTGGTTTGAATGGGAAAAAAAGGTTGCATCAAATACTTGCCTAATTATTTATTTCTTCTAAAATGCCTGGTGAACGGCATCTGTCTGTCAGGTTGTATGTTAAGTCACATAGAACATCTAAAATGGAGAATTATAGAATTTGTAGTCTGATAAAATGAAATATAATAAAATCCTGTTCCAACTGAGAATTGTATTGCAAAACCTAGAGAATGGCCTATTCCTAGGTTGCTTGCACTCTGTTTATTAGTTCAGGAAATTCGAAATCATGTAAATGTTTATTTTTAAAATGTAAGGGAGAATTCTTGGGCTGTAGAATAACAGAATTTTAAGGCTGGAAGAGACGCCCAAAGGTCATATAGTCTACACAGAATATGTATCCACGTTTAATGCATCTCACTATCTTTCCCTGTTTCCTCTCTACTTTTCCCACTTCCTTTAACTTAGGTGCCACTTTCCAGTTAGCCTTCCTTCCAGATGTTGTGCGTCCAACCCTAAAGTCTAGGTGGGATGGCAGTAGGGGACAGGGAGATTGTCATCTCTTTGTCTTGATTTTGATCATCTCTTGCCTCCAGGAACTGCAAATGGAAGCACATGACTTCTGATTTTCAGGAGAGGGACATAGGATTAGAAAGGTGTTCCCAAAGCTTATGTGTATTCTGACTTCCATAGAGTCAGAAATCTACTGATACTTCTGCATCGTTCTTGACAGGAGGCCAAGCATCCTCTGCTTGAAAGCTTCACTCCCCGTGCCACACCTTATTGATTTCTCTTTAGCATTAATATGGCGATGGGCCTAATCTGATGGAACACACAGTCCAGAGTTATCTCCCGTTGGCAGCAGTTTAATACCTCCCATAGTGCGGCCCTGCTTAGCACTATGTCGGGAAATTGCATTATACCTGCACTTCAGTAATTCCAAGGCTTTTTGTAACTTGAAACCTGGCAAGTTGTGCTGGGGTGATAACATTATTGTTATGTCTAAAATCTTATAGAGGTTGGAGGAATAAAAGCTGGTGGTTCCATAAAAGATCTAGACCCTCCAAAATCTGGAAAATCGGAACATTATAATTTTTAACAGTATGAATTATAAAGCCTACCTCTATTGTTTATGTTTGGTTTTATTTGTGGGTGGGATTGAACTGTCAGGATTGTTATGATACAGTGACCTTGCACAGCTGGTGCTAGCTAATAGTTTTGAAGTGGTTATAGTAAACTATTAGTCAAGCCTCAACTTCATTCTCAGGGCTGATTCTGCCTCCTGGCAGAAGAACTGGCCTGTGTGCTGTGCCTTGGTGGCTTCTTGCCTTATCTCCCCAGATGTTCTTGGACTGAAACTCCCAGATGCCTTTGCCACTAGCTGTGCTGAACAGGATTCTGGGAGATGTAGTCCAAGAACACCCACAGATCCAAGGTTGGGAACCAACACTGTACATGGTCCCAGAGTTCCATAATGAAGAGGGAAGTATAAACCCCTTTTCACTCCATACTTTAAATCTTAAAAAAAATGGAGGACTATCAACATACATCAGGATCTACTTAGGAGTGTGCAGTTATTCTTACTGGGCTACCTGTGGGGTTCTGCGATTTGTAGTCGAAAAACAAACAAAAATCCTCTAAGTTTTATATATATTTTTTCTCTGCCAACTGTGGATAACTGAATCAGTGGTTACTGAATCAGTGGATAAGGGGGTCCTACAATAATAATAATAATAATAATCTTTAATTGTGGAGATGAGACAAGCTAAATTCCAATGATGGTACTGTCAGGACAGATCCTTACGCCTCCGGAATCAAGGTTGTGAATCTCTTTCTCTTTTCTCCTTCCTCCTCCCAGTATAATCAACGGCTTCGCTTTGCCCTTGAAGACTGAACACAAGCAGTTCTTAGTGCGGGTCCTCATTCCGCTTCACTCGGTGAAATCCCTCTCCATATTCCATGCCCAGGTGAGTGAGCTGTGGGCAGAAGAAGCATTGGGCTCTCAGTTTGCTGGCAGTGACGGAGATATTGTCAACATGGGGAGTGGCGAAGGGGTAAAAACGCCTGTGATGGGGTGGTTTAGGGCTGGGTACCGTGATTGGGGCTCCGGGGGGGGGGAATTGGCAGGGGGAGGAATCACAAGATAATTAAAGATAAAGGAAAATCTATGGCTTCTGCTTTCTCTGGCACCATTAAGTTCTTTCCATCCCAAATATGTGATTTGCAGGTTTGGGACACTCTCAAGAAAATGAAATAATATTTTCTTTCCCTTCTTCCCACCCCCCACCCCCATGTGTACCTTTCAGATTCATTAGATCTCCATACCACCACCACCACCACCACCACCCGGGTTTTAAGTTTTATTATTTATTTTATGTTTAATTTTTAATAATAAGTTTATTAATGTTCCTTCATCTCAACATTTCACATTTCTAAGTTAATTTCTACAAGCAGTTCCAGTTGTCATTCATCATCATATTGTCTGGGTGCGCTTAATATTAATTACATCACGTCTTAGTACCACCTAATGCATTGTTTCTTCTCTCCAACCAGTCATAAAATCTATTCCATGTTGAGTAATACACAGAGTCCTCTTTTTCTTTAATTCACAATGTCATTCTGTCCCATCTCAGCGCAGCCTAAGATTTTTTTGTATAATTGTTTCCTCCTTTGGTATGTTTCCATTTTTCCACAGTTGGGCCCAGATCTCCATCTTCTGAGTCTGGAAAATGAGGGGCCTTCTGGGAAAGCAGGGAGGGGGAGGTGGCAGCTCTGTTTCGAAATGGAGAAGATGTGCAACGGTTGGAGAGCCCTTTTAAATATATATATATATATATATATATATATATATATATATTTAATCTTGCATTCTTTCCATCCTGAATAGTCAGGGGTTTGCATGCTTTTATTAAACTATTTTGCAAAGCAAATGGGAATAACATTCTCACCCCTCTCTTGCTGTGTCTGAATCTGATCCCCAAGCCTTCTTCATTCTGTTTTTCTCCTTTGCAGCTGGCTTACTGTGTGGTCCAGTTCCTGGAAAAAGATGCCACACTGACGGAACATGTGAGTTGGTGTTTTCCAAGGAGCCCAAGTGGTGTGATGCCCGTGGGTTTGGTAGGGCAGCCAACCCTGCCTCAGGAGGGAAGGGGTTGGAATCATAGAATCATAGAGTCAGAAGAGACCTTGAGGGCCATCCAGTCCAAAAAAAAAACCTGCCATGCAGGAACCCCCATCACAGGATGCCCGGCAGATGGCCAGAGCAGCATGAAAAGCCACTAAGCCAGTGGTTCCCAACCTAGGGGTCAGGGAGCCTTTGGGGGGTCGAACCACCATTTCACAGGGGTCGCCATGAGCCAGTGAAGAAAAAGGCACCAACGGCTTGGGTCTGGAGGGGGATTGGGAGGAAGTGGGGGAAGAGTTACAGCTTCAGAGGTTGGAGGGGATGTCAGTCAATGGCACCAGAGGCTGCGACTGGCTGAGGGTGCCTGTAGAGGGAAGTTCTCTATGGCACCTGTGGCAGTGGCCCATCAAAGGGGACTTGTGGCCTCTTCCTCCACAGGAGGAAGTGTATTAATGGGTCGCAGCATTAGGAAGGTTGGGAACCCCTGCTCTAAGCTGCTGTAAACAGCAGCACCAACACTGATGCTGGATTATCTTTCTAACACGCTTCTCTTCTCCACTTCCTTCTTTCCCTGTCCATCCCACACCAGGTAATCCGTGGTCTACTGAAATACTGGCCAAAGACTTGCACCCAGAAGGAGGTAAGGAAATGCTGTGCTTTTTTGCGCGCGGGGGGGTGGGGTTAATGTAACTCATATGAAACCATCATTCAAGCAGCAAACCACTGAGAGATCCAGGTTCAGTCCTCCATTCCTAATTTCTTGCAGCTGCATTTTGTCCCAGCAGCATGATGCCTTCCCGCTGTCTAATCCAGTCTCCTTTTGCTTTCTTCCACATGCCTCTCACCTGAGCAGGTGATGTTCTTAGGAGAAATAGAGGAGATCCTGGATGTCATTGAGCCTTCTCAGTTTGTGAAGATTCAGGAGCCTCTCTTCAAGCAAGTGGCCCGGTGTATCGCCAGCCCCCACTTCCAGGTACTCCTCATTAGAAAGAGGATTGGGGTGTGTGTGTGAGAAACGCAAATATATAGCCATGATTGCTAATAAGCTTATAGATACAACATATAATCAATAGAAAATGTGAAAGCTATCTTGAAATTGTAATTTCTAAGGTGCATAACAAAGGACAGTGTGTTGTGTAGCAAGAGACACTGTGGTTTCCTGTTGATGCTCAGGCAGAAGCTAAGCGGAAACAGGTGTGGTATAACAGCAAGCTGAGAATTGAACTGAGCGAAAAAGAGGAAGTAAGTTTGGATTATGAATCTGTGGGTGTGGAGAGAGGTGTAGTAAGTGATGGACAGTTGATGGGTGGTTCTGAAGGTGTGGTTGTCCGTAGAAGGGTCTGGAAGGGTCTGAAAATGTATAAAAACCCTGGAAAAGAGTGTTCGGGGTCCTATCTCGATAGATGAGGGGGACCCTTTATGCGTAAAGTTCTCTGTTTTGCACTTTGCTTTTGCTCAATGAACTCAGCGCTGATAACTCCTCATTTTTGTCTGACTTAGCCTCATTTTGGGGAAATCTCTAACTTAGTCTTATTTTTGAGAAACTGAACCACAAGATTACATTGGTGCATTGGCCCACGGGTTCCGGCTATCGGTCTTGTGCCTGCTCTTTTGGGTGTTCAAGTTGAGTGAAATGTAGGTGTGTATTTCCGACTAAAAATACCAGAATTCTGCTTTAGAAATCTCCTGGAGGATTTGGGCATCTGAAATCCAAAACTCCCTCGAATCACACCCCTAGGATGTACTCCAAATCAGGAACCCTGGTGCCTTGCCTGTGACAAACAGCAGGTCTCTGCTCTGCAGCTAGCCTTGTGACTAAAACTCCCAGCTGCTGTACTGGTCAGGATTTCTGGGGGTTGACCTCTTCAGAACATCTGGTGAGCCAGGTTTAGGAAGCACTGGTCTAGATGGCTATCCTCTTTCTTGTTTTTTGTTTTTAAAGTGATCTGTGACCTATGGTTGGGCCATCCCATGGCATGGCCCAACCATAGCAGACCCCAAAGAATAAGCAGGGTTTTACAGAAGGGTTGCCTTACGATTAAGCAAGCGATTCTGCAAGTCTGCTCTGGTTGCGGCTGGCAGACAGGTGGAGGCTGGCGTGGACATTGGTTTCCCCCCCCCCCCAATGCCCCCAACCACATCTGTGCCTTCGACCCCTTTCGGCAGGTTGCAGAGCGGGCTCTGTATTTCTGGAACAACGAGTACATCTTGAGCCTGGTCGAGGACAACTGCCACACAGTGCTTCCCACCATCTTTGGCACGCTCTACCGCGTCTCCAAGGAGCACTGGAACCCGTGAGTTCTCTAGAGGAGGCGGGAGGCGGGAGGCAAGCGCCGGGTGGAGTTGCAAGGTTCAGACCCGTTTGCTCTTGCCGCTCAAAAAAGAAGCACAGAAGCCACCATTGAAACGAGCCAATATGGTATCACTGGGCTTTTGGGAAATCCTACATTTGGTATGAATCTCACTTAGGGATGGGCAGGAAACGGAAAACGAACTGCTGTTTCGTCGTTTTGTTACGTCACGAAACGAAACGAAACGAAGCAGCGTTTCATGAGAGACGAAACGAAACGGTCGTTCTCCCATTGAAACGAACCATTTCGTCCCATCCTTTTTGAGCTCCTCCCGAAGCTGTCCATGGCTGGAGCCCTTTAAACCTGGTCCAGTCGGTACTGTTTCTCCCCCTCTCCCAACCTGGAGGCGTGGCTGTTCATAAATAGGAAGGGCTGTATCTGGGGTTATTAACGCTTGCCTCTGATACCTTCTCTCTGTTGTGGGAGTGGAATTGGTGTAGCTGCCACAGTATGCCACGTTTTGACCCTTTCCGCTACTTCTATGACCCCTTGTCACCCAGGACCATTGTTTCTCTGGTCTACAACGTCCTCAAGACCTTCATGGAGATGAACGGGAAACTCTTTGATGAACTGACAGCCTCTTACAAGGTGGAAAAGCAGCAGTAAGTCCATTAAGGATGGATTAAGATCTGTTGTTTTTTGCAGATATAGATAATGATGTTTGCTAACCTGCCCATCAATCTGAGTTGGACTACAACTCTTTGACATCACTAGCCAGCAAGATCACATGCCATCCTGGCTAGGGGGTGATGGGAGTTGTAGTCAGAGTCGTGGAGATAACGGCAACATGACAGAGGCAACTTGTGTATTCTCTTAGCCAGTAAGTATGGGAGTGTTGGACTTTTTGGACTATACACCCCATAATTCTCTATTCGGGGAGCTCTGCGTGACAGATGAGACATCTAAATGTGGGTAATGGAGAAGTGCCCAATCTAGAAGGGTTTGAGGCCTAACTTTGCTGAAGGTTCTGGTGCCAGTTAGACGTTTTCTGCGCAGGAAGCCAGGTGAAGTCTCACTAGGCCTCAGAAGCTTTGAATTTATGCCTTTCTCTCTGGCCAGCCCCATTTAGTTGTCTGTCAATGAGGTAGACCTTGTAGAATGAAAAATGGGGGGTTTCTAGTTCCAAATACCGAAAATACTTTCTCTTTCTGGGAAGGTTCTGGCCTCGCCCCCCCAAGTACACGGTGGCACGGGGGGGGGGGGGGAATAAGGGTCTGGTGAGGAAGCAAAAGCTGTGAGAGCTTGCGGTTAAAACCAAAACAAAGCAGGATAAAAGGAATATCATTTGGACTTGGGGGAGAATTCTTACGAATGCTATGTCTGCCAGAGCCCAGAGATACGAAGAAGAACCCAGCCAGTGCAGCTGTTTTGGTAGCCCATGTGAGAAGGCATAGCTGGTTGAATGGCCGTGTTCTCTGAATAGGGCCTGGCCTGGGACAGAGTCTCTGGGAAATTGACCCCCTTTTTTTTCTCTTGTGGTTATTTCTTTCTGCAATCCCCCTTTCAGGGATCCTAGAAACCATGACTTACCAGATTCCCATCATGTATTTTATGACTCTGCTTTTTCTAGAGTTGTACAGTTTCCCAGGGATGCTGTCGACTTTTCTTTCTTTTTCTTTTTCTTTTTCTTTCTTTCTTTCTTTCTTTCTTTCTTTCTTTCTTTCTTTCTTTCTTTCTTTTTTTTTTTTTTTTTGCATTTTAAGAAAAAATGGTATAGAAATACAATGGGCATAGCAGCCCTATTAGAGACCTTTGGGTCGTGGGTGGCATATAAGTTGTATAAATAAATAAATTAGAGCCTGCAGCAACTCTGCCACTTCTAAGTTTGACGCCATCTCCTCTTCTCTCCCGCCCCCCCCGCCCCCGCACCTTTGCAGGGAACTGAAAAAAGAGAAGGAACGTCAAGAATTATGGCGGCAACTGGACGAGCTGCAGCTGCGGAAGCTGCAAGGACTGGAAGAGGCCAAGATGAATCGCCTGAACCTGCAACACAGCCTGGTTGTGCAGAGCGGGGGGGCCAGCTAGGGCCCCCTCCTTCCCTGGGAACCTCCCCCCCACCCCAAAACTCCTCTGCTGTGGCATGGGAGCAACACACACTGGTGCAGTACCCGTCTGAGACAGCTGGGTGTCCGTCCCCCCC